>JAKWBO010000111.1:47500-50000 GCA_034336685.1 Luscinia luscinia
GCGGACACGGAGACTCCCATCCCGGAGGCGAGAACCGAACAGAGGCATCGCGGCAGAGGCGGCCCTGACCGGGGAACCGGCCCGGCGCGGCGCAGCGCTGGCGACCTGCAGCGGGGAGAGCGACAAGCAGCGGCGGCGCGGCTCGCCCGGCGCCCAGCGGACGACGACCGACCGCTGACGAGGAGGAGGAGGAGGAGGCGCTCGGGACAACGAGGAGCGGGGTTGCGCCCCGTCCCCGGCGCTCGCGCCAGCCCAGCGACGGCAGCGACGGCACGGTACCGGCGCGGTACCCACCCGCAGACAACCGCCCGCGCGGTGGAGCCGAGGCGAGGCCAGCGCCTCGCCTCCCTCTCGCCCTCTCTCGCTCGCTCGCTCGCTCGCACCGCCGCGGCGTCTCCGACGCCGTCTCTCTCGCTCTTACCCCGGCCGCGCCGCGCGCGCATGGCGCGGCGCGGCCTTCGCGGCAGGGACGAGCTCCGCCCCAGCGGCTCGTTCGGGAGGCGGGGAGCTGCGAGCGCTCCCGAGTCTGCCTTTAGGGGGCGAAGGCCCTTCTTGTGGCGGCGAGGGCGACCGGCCGTCGCCTCTCGCCCGCGCCCAGCGGACCTGCGAGGCCACCCCAGCCCGCGCCGCCGAGGAGGGGCCCCCCCAGGACGGCGATTGATCGTCAGCGGCGGCTCAGACAGGCGTAGCCGGGAGGAACCCGGGGGCGCAGAGTCGTTCGAAGTGTCGATGATCAATGTGTCCTGCAATTCACATTAATTCTGCAGCTAGCTGCGTTCTTCATCGGCCTTACGAGCCGAGTGATCCACCGCTAAGAGTTGTCTGGCTTTCGGCACCGACTCCGGCGAGCGCGGAGGGGCGGGACCGCCAGCGCCAGCGCGGCCCCCACTAACTGCGACCGTGCGAGCACACAGGCGTCATTCGAAGCGGAGGAGAGACAGGAGGAAAAAACCCACCTTACGCTCCGAAGGCCGGCCCGAATGGCGGGGGCCCGCGCCCCGACCGCCTCCCAACCCCGCGCCAGGGCGGGGGGAGACACCGCCGGCAAGGCCCTTGGCTCTTCGGAGGGGCGGCCCAGGCGCCCGGGCTCGGCCCGGCCTCTGCCGGAGAGGCTGGCGCCGCCGCGTGCCAGCGGACGGACGGACCGCACCGCCCGCGGGGACGGCGGCCCGCCCGACCTCGCTCACAGGACCCCCAAGGCGCCTTCGCGGCCGGGCGCGGCGAGGCCGCCGCCGGCCCCCGCTCACGCTTCCGCCGCGCCTTTCGCCTCGGCCGATCCGCGGACTGCCGCGCCAAGGCCGCCAGCGCCGGCGCGGCCGGCCCTTCCCAGCGGCCTTACGGACGCCCGCGGGGCGCCGGCCGGCCACCGCCGCTCCTTCCGCCGGCGCAACCCCTCCTCGCGCGGGACCGGCTCTCCCCGCCGCCGGCCGAGAGCCCGGCGGCCGCCGGAAGCCTGGCGAGTCGGCGAGACCCGCCGCCGCCGGGGCCGCACGCCCGGGACCGCCGCCGCCGCCGCTTCGCCCCGCCGGGAGAGCCTTGCCGCCGGGCACGCGCCCGGCGGCAGGCGTCTGGCGCTCAGCCGGGGGGCAACGCCCGCTCCCTCGCTTCCGCTCGGGGGACCGGGGCGCGCGGGGCAGCGGCCCCGCGGCCGCCCGCGCGCCTTAACCCTTCCGGCCCGCGCGGCCGGGAAAGGAAGAGCGGCGGGGAAGCGGCGGGCGGGGGCGACACTGACCCGGCGGCGCCGCCACACCCGGCGCGGGGGTCGCCCGCTCGCCGGGCCGCGGCCACGGCACGGCACGGGAGAGGCCGCTCGAGACAGGAGGATGGCCGGCGGCACGGCGGCTGCCGCCGGCGCCCGCCAGACCGCGAGGCCGTCGAGGCAAGAGCGCGGCCGCGGCCGCAGCGCCCGGCGCCCGGGCGCGCCAGGCGCCAGCGCCGGCGGCGAGAGCGAAGGCGTGGCGGGCCCGGCGGCCGCCACCCCGCGGCCGGCGTAGGGCTGAGGCACACGCCAGCAGCCAGGCGAGAGCCCGTGTCGAAGCGGCGGGTCGGCCCATGGCGGACCCCGGTTAAGCTTACGCGCGGTCTCTCCCGCCCGAGACCGGGCCGCCCAGAGAGGGGGGCAGGGCGCCCCTCCCCGGCAAGGCACGGCTGCCCCCGCCCGCGGGGCGCCGACCGACAGCGAGAGGGAGGGAAGCGCGGCCGGCGAGCCGCGGAGCGCCACAGCAGCGAGGATCGGCGAGGCGGGCTGCTCCCTACCCCCTCGCGGATGGCGCTAGCGCGCCGCCGCCCGGCACCGCTTCGCTGCCGGCCGCCGCCGCCGCCCGCGGCGGGGCGCGTGCCGAGCCGCCGAGTCTTTAAACCTCCGCCCGGCCCGGCGGCCCCCTTCTCCCTTCCGGCCCCCCAACGGCGTGTGGCGACGCCCGAGGGAAAAAAGCCGGCGGGGATGGCATGAGCCGCCCGAGGCGCGAGCGCTAGATACCTGACCCTGGGGCGAGGGAAA
>JAKWBO010000111.1:52500-60000 GCA_034336685.1 Luscinia luscinia
CTTAAGCTTTGAGACAAGCATATGCTACTGGCAGGATCAACCAGGTAGCCGCCACACCCGCGGCGGCGCCAGCGAGCCGGACCGCCCGGCGGCGCCCTACCAACCTGACCGCCCCGCTTCTCTCTCTCTCTCTCTCGCTCTCTCTCTCGTCACGCTCCGACCGGCGGGGGGCGGCATGGCAGCGACGGCCGGCGACATCGCGCAGCCAGCGGCGCCTGGGGGCGAGAGCGGCGCCACGCGCGCGAGCGAACCCCACCCGCCCGGGCGGCGGGGAGGCGGAAACGCCCTCGGCGACACGGCCGACCCGGCGGCCGGCCCTTCCAACGACGCCCGCGGGGCAAGAGCCGGGACGCTCGCAGCTTCTTTCTCGCTTAGGACAACAGCGAGCCTTTTTCGCCTTCCTTCCCGTTTTCTCTCTTTCTCTCTCTCTTTCTCTCGGCTTCTGCTCTCTCTCGGGGCCCGCGGCCCCGAGACTTCGGCCTCGCGTTCCGACAGTCACGGCAGCTGGCGGCCAGCGCGGGACGGGGGGCTCGGCTGGGGCTGACCCGCCCCGAGGCCGGCCCGAAAAAGCACCGGACGTGCTAGAGGAGACAGCGACCCGGCGAGGCGGGCGCGGCCCGGACACCCGAGGCCCCGAGGCCGGGCGGCTTCGCTCTGCAGCAGGCGGCGGCGCCACCAAGGAAGCGCCGGTGCGGTGCGTAGCGCGAGCGGGCTCTTTTCCCCGTCCGTGCCCCATCGGTTCTCATCCCCCTTCTCTCTCTTCTCTCTCTCCGTCTTCCCTCGGGGGACCACACGCTCTCTCTCTTTTCTCTCGGCTCGAGCTCGAGCACACACCGCCGCTCGGCGCTGCTCGCGGCCGGCACCATGGGCGATACTCGGGGACCGAAGCCGGCACCGGCACCTCGCGCGCTTTTCCAAGGACACCTGAGGACTGGCGGGGCCACGCGGCCGTCACACAGCCCGGGACGGTAAACACGTTCCTCCCCCCAAAGCAGCGGGAGGAGGCGACACCTCGCCTCGCGACGGGGGTGGCCGATCGGAAGAGACCGCCCTGCTCGAGAAGCGGGGCACCGCCGAGCTTCCCCCCATGACAGAGAGAAGCCCGGGGGAGAGGTGCCCGGCCAGCCGAGGCCCTTTCCGGCGCCACCCGAGGAACCACCTCATCGATCGCTCGGAGACAAAGGCCCGCGGCCACTCTTCCTGGGACAACAGAAAACCGAAAAAGAGGAAAAAGACAAAAAGCACACTATGCGTCGCCCACGACCCGTGCTAGCCACGAAGTCCACGGGCCTGCGGCGGGGGCCGGGGGGCGGGGGGCGAGACTCGAGACTCAACTCCCCCTAAAACCCCCATCCGCCCGCCCGACGGTCTCGAGCCAGCGCCGGGGACCGGAGAGGCGGGGGCGAACTCAGACTCAACTCCCCCAAAACCCCCATCCGCCCGCCCGGCACGCGATCTCTCGGTCTCTCTCGCCAGCACACAGCGTCTCTCTGGGCCTTCGCTTCCGTGGCCCGCGACCCTTCGTCGTCAGCGCGCTTCTCGGTGCCGCGGCTTAAGGCCGCGTGAGAAAAAAGAAGGGAACAGGCCGGGCGGCCCCACACTCCGCCCACGCCTGAAAAAGCAGAGCCGTTCGCAGCCCAGCCCGCCCGGGCAGCCACCGCAGCCGGGGCAGCAGGCCAGACCCACAGGCCGCCCGGCCACGGTGGCTCGGATCGCACCAGCCGAGGGAGGAGATGGGGCGGCGCCGCCGCCTCGCCCCCACATCGCCGGGGGCTTTTCTCTCTCGCTTCTCTGTCGGGTTCCGGCCCGCTCTGGCGCAGCCCGACCACATGACCGGCCGCCACCGCTAAAATGAACACTCCGCCCGCTACGCGAGTCCCCGGCTTAGGGCCGAGGAAGGGGAACCATGCTTTCAACGGCGCACGGCCCGGGGAAGGGGTGCCGCCAACCCGGCCGGCAAAACTCCACGGGGCGACTCCCGTCACCGAGCCCCCCTTGGGGCGAGCCGAGGCGAGGCCGGATGCCTACCGGCACGCCCCGCGAGCCCCTTCCCAGGCGGACGCTCTCTCTGGGCAAGACGGGTCGGGAGGCCGGGGAGCGGCGCGGCCACCTCGGCGGCCGAGCGAGCCGTGCTCTCGGGGGAGCTCTCGGGGAAGGGCCGGGGAACCTACCTCTCGGCAGGCTCAAGCGCAACCCCGGCGCGTCCAGCCCGGCTGCCGGTAAAAGCGCACCGGACCGGCAGCCGAAGAACGCCGCACCCGCCAGAGCGGGCCGGCCCGGCTTAAGGCCGGGCGGGAAAAAAACGAGCGCCGCCCTTCGCCCGCCACCATCGCCCGGAGGAAGCGGCGGGCACCCGGCTCCCCCTTCTCGCGAAACCGGCAGCAGCCGGGCGGACAGGCCGCGGCTTCGCTCGCTTCGGGTCTCCCGCCTCACCTGGCCTGGGCCGGGGAGCACAGCTCGCATCGCTCGCTTTGCGAGCACCGGCGGGGCGGGGACAGCTCGCGGCTTCGCTCCGGGTCTCCCGCCTCACCTGGCCTGGGCCGGGGAGCACGCTCGCATCGCTCGCTTTTAGCGAAACCGGCAGCAGCCGGGCCGGGCGGGACAGCGCTGCGGCCATCTCGCTTCTCGGGTCTCCCGCCTCACCTGGCCTGGGCGGGGAGCACAGCTCGCATCGCTCGCTTTCGCGAAACCGGCAGCAGCCGGGCGGGGCGAGACACGCTCGCGGCCGCTCTCGCTTCTCGGGTCTCCCGCCTCACCTGGCCTGGGCCGGGGAGCACAGCTTCGCATCGCTCGCTTTTAGCGAAACCGGCAGCAGCCGGGCCGGGGCGGGACACGGCGCTCGCGGCTTCTCTCTCATGACTCGCTCTTTCGGCCAGCGCCTCGCCTGGGCCGGGGTGCAGCTCGCATCTCGCCCGCTGCACTCTTTTTCCACGGAACCGGCAGCAGCCGGGCACAGCGGGACTGCGCCGGCGGCTTCTCTCGCCCTCGCGCCTCCCGCCTCGCCTGGCCCGGGCCGGGGAGCAGCTCGCCTCGCCTCCACCTGTCTCAGTCAACTGGGGGTTACGGGAATGCCGGACAAGGCCACGGGAGAGTCCTTGCCGTGCATTGGCGGATGCGGTTCCTGGGCCGGCACGACCGCCCAGCGCGTCGCCCTTTTCCGCCTACGGACACAGGCACTGCACAGCCTGCGGGGAGACCGCCCGTAACCCTGTCTCCCATGATACGGACAAGCGGGGCCCAGGAGGCCGACGAGCACAAGAGAGCGAAGCCTAGGTGACCGGGGGTGGCGCAGCGGAGCACGCCGCCTCCTACGATGAGGCAGCCGGAGGCAGCCGAAAACAGCGACCCTTAGCGCACTTCCGAGGACACCAGGTCTACCCAGCCAGCGGGGTAGACCTGTTGTCCTGCATTCGATTAAGGGGTAGACCTGTTGTCGCCTGCATTCCGATTAAGGGGTAGACCTGTTGTCCGCCTGCATTCCCGATTAAGGGGTAGACCTGGTGTCCGCCGGCATTCCCGATTAAGGGGTAGACCTGGTGTCCGCCTGCATTCCCGCTTAAGGGGTAGACCTGTTGTCCGCCTGCATTCCCGATTAAGGGGTAGACCTGTTGTCCGCCTGCATTCCCGCTTAAGGGGTAGACCTGGTGTCCGCCTGCATTCCGGTTAAGGGGTAGACCTGGTGTCCGCCTGCATTCCCGCTTAAGGGGTAGACCTGTTGTCCGCCTGCATTCCCGATTAAGGGGTAGACCTGGTGTCCGCCGGCATTCCCGCTTAAGGGGTAGACCTGGTGTCGCCTGCATTCCGATTAAGGGGTAGACCTGTTGTCCGCCGGCATTCCCGCTTAAGGGGTAGACCTGTTGTCCGCCTGCATTCCCGATTAAGGGGTAGACCTGTTGTCCATGGCATTCCCGCTTAAGGGGTAGACCTGGTGTCCGCCTGCATTCCCGCTTAAGGGGTAGACCTGTTGTCCGCCTGGCATTCCGGCTTAAGGGGTAGACCTGGTGTCCGCCCGGCATTCCCGCTTAAGGGGTAGACCTGTTGTCCGCCTGCATTCCCGATTAAGGGGTAGACCTGTTGTCCGCCTGCATTCCCGATTAAGGGGTAGACCTGTTGTCCGCCTGCATTCCCGATTAAGGGGTAGACCTGTTGTCCGCCTGCATTCCCGGTTAAGGGGTAGACCTGTTGTCCGCCTGCATTCCCGACAAGGGGTAGACCTGTTGTCCGCCTGCATTCCCGATTAAGGGGTAGACCTGTTGTCGCCTGCATTCCCGATTAAGGGGTAGACCTGTTGTCCGCCTGCATTCCCGCTTAAGGGGTAGACCTGTTGTCCGCCGGCATTCCCGCTTAAGGGGTAGACCTGTTGTCCGCCTGCATTCCCGATTAAGGGGTAGACCTGGTGTCCGCCGGCATTCCCGCTTAAGGGGTAGACCTGTTGTCCGCCTGCATTCCCGCTTAAGGGGTAGACCTGTTGTCCGCCTGCATTCCCGATTAAGGGGTAGACCTGTTGTCCGCCGGCATTCCCGCTTAAGGGGTAGACCTGTTGTCCGCCTGCATTCCCGGTTAAGGGGTAGACCTGGTGTCCGCCTGCATTCCCGCTTAAGGGGTAGACCTGTTGTCCGCCGGCATTCCCGCTTAAGGGGTAGACCTGTTGTCCGCCTGCATTCCGAGTTAAGGGGTAGACCTGGTGTCCGCCTGGCATTCCCGATTAAGGGGTAGACCTGTTGTCCGCCTGGCATTCCCGATTAAGGGGTAGACCTGTTGTCCGCCCGGCATTCCGGCTTAAGGGGTAGACCTGTTGTCCGCCGGCATTCCCGATTAAGGGGTAGACCTGTTGTCCGCCTGCATTCCCGATTAAGGGGTAGACCTGGTGTCCGCCGGCATTCCCGCTAAGGGGTAGACCTGGTGTCCGCCTGCATTCCCGATTAAGGGGTAGACCTGTTGTCCGCCTGCATTCCCGATTAAGGGGTAGACCTGGTGTCCGCCGGCATTCCGGCTTAAGGGGTAGACCTGTTGTCCGCCTGCATTCCCGATTAGGGGTAGACCTGTTGTCCGCCTGCATTCCCGATTAAGGGGTAGACCTGGTGTCCGCCCGGCATTCCCGCTTAAGGGGTAGACCTGTTGTCCGCCTGCATTCCCGATTAAGGGGTAGACCTGTTGTCCGCCGGCATTCCCGCTTAAGGGGTAGACCTGTTGTCCGCCTGCATTCCCGATTAAGGGGTAGACCTGTTGTCCGCCCGGCATTCCCGCTTAAGGGGTAGACCTGTTGTCCGCCTGCATTCCCGATTAAGGGGTAGACCTGTTGTCCGCCTGCATTCCGATTAAGGGGTAGACCTGTTGTCCGCCTGCATTCCCGATTAAGGGGTAGACCTGGTGTCCGCCCGGCATTCCCGCTTAAGGGGTAGACCTGTTGTCCGCCTGCATTCCCGATTAAGGGGTAGACCTGTTGTCCGCCCGGCATTCCCGATTAAGGGGTAGACCTGTTGTCCGCCTGCATTCCCGATTAAGGGGTAGACCTGTTGTCCGCCTGGCATTCCCGCTTAAGGGGTAGACCTGTTGTCCGCCTGGCATTCCCGCTTAAGGGGTAGACCTGTTGTCCGCCTGCATTCCCGATTAAGGGGTAGACCTGGTGTCCGCCTGCATTCCCGATTAAGGGGTAGACCTGGTGTCCGCCGGCATTCCCGCTTAAGGGGTAGACCTGTTGTCCGCCTGCATTCCCGATTAAGGGGTAGACCTGGTGTCGCCCGGCATTCCCGCTTAAGGGGTAGACCTGTTGTCCGCCTGCATTCCCGATTAAGGGGTAGACCTGGTGTCCGCCGGCATTCCGGCAAGGGGTAGACCTGTTGTCCGCCTGCATTCCCGCTAAGGGGTAGACCTGGTGTCACCCGGCATTCCGGCAAGGGGTAGACCTGTTGTCCGCCTGGCATTCCCGGTTAAGGGGTAGACCTGTTGTCCGCCTGCATTCCCGGTTAAGGGGTAGACCTGTTGTCCGCCCGGCATTCCCGCTTAAGGGGTAGACCTGTTGTCCGCCTGGCATTCCCGATTAAGGGGTAGACCTGTTGTCCGCCTGCATTCCCGGTTAAGGGGTAGACCTGGTGTCCGCCGGCATTCCCGACTTAAGGGGTAGACCTGTTGTCCGCCTGCATTCCCGATTAAGGGGTAGACCTGGTGTCCGCCGGCATTCCCGTTAAGGGGTAGACCTGGTGTCCGCCTGCATTCCCGATTAAGGGGTAGACCTGTTGTCCGCCTGCATTCCCGATTAAGGGGTAGACCTGTTGTCCGCCTGGCATTCCCGATTAAGGGGTAGACCTGTTGTCCGCCCGGCATTCCCGCTTAAGGGGTAGACCTGTTGTCCGCCTGCATTCCCGATTAAGGGGTAGACCTGGTGTCCGCCATGCATTCCCGCTTAAGGGGTAGACCTGTTGTCGCCTGCATTCCCGTTAAGGGGTAGACCTGGTGTCCGCCCGGCATTCCCGCTTAAGGGGTAGACCTGGTGTCCGCCGGCCTTCCGGTTAAGGGAAGGTCATAGAGCGCGTGGCGGACGGCACCAGCTCTACCAGCGGCGAGCGCCATAGGACGAGACCGGCTAGCGGCACAAGGTCTACCCAGCGGCCAGCGCGAGCGAGACCGGCTAGCGGCACCAGGTCTACCCAGCGGCGCTGGCGTAAGGCCGAGACCGGCTAAGCGGCAACAGGTCTACCAGCGCGCAGGCATGGCCCATGAGGCCGAGACCGGCTAGCGGCAACAGGTCTACCCGGGGCCGGCGCGAAGGCCGAGACCGGCTAGCGGCAACAGGTCTACCCGCGGCCGGCGCGAAGGCGAGACCGGCTAGCGGCAACAGGTCTACCCAGCGGCCGTGCGCGAAGGCCGAGACCGGCTAGCGGCAGCAGGTCTACCCGCGGCGCGGCGCGAAAGGCCGAGACCGGCTAGCGGCAACAGGTCTACCCTCAGGCCGGCGCGAAGGCAGAGACCGGCTAGCGGCAACAGGTCTACCCGCGGCGCGGCGCCGAAGGCAGAGACCGGCTAGCGGCAGCAGGTCTACCCGCTGGCCGGCAGCGAAGGCCGAGACCGGCTAAGCGGCAACAGGTCTACCCCGGGCGCGGCGCGAAGGCAGAGACCGGCTAGCGGCAACAGGTCTACCCGCAGGCCGGCAGCGAAGGCAAAGACCGGCTAGCGGCAACAGGTCTACCCGCGGGCGAGCGCGAAAGGCAGAGACCGGCTAGCGGCAACAGGTCTACCCGCAGGCAGGCAGCGAAGGCAGAGACCGGCTAGCGGCAACAGGTCTACCCGCGGCCGGGCGCGAAGGCCGAGACCGGCTAGCGGCAACAGGTCTACCCTGCAGGCCTGCGCGAAGGCCGAGACCGGCTAGCGGCAACAGGTCTACCCGCGGAGCGGCGCGAAGGCAGAGACCGGCTAGCGGCAACAGGTCTACCCGCGGCGGCGCGAAAGTGTAAGACCGGCTAGCGGCAACAGGTCTACCCGCGGCCGAGCGCGAAGGCCGAG
>JAKWBO010000111.1:65000-113925 GCA_034336685.1 Luscinia luscinia
GCCATGAAGGCTATATATTCACGTCGCGGGCTGCGGCTACCGTCCTGAGACTTGGGTCCCCGAGGCGCCGCGGGGAGGGGCTTCTGTACTGCCCATGTCCCGCGCCCCCTGCCGGTAAAGCAGGGGTCAGCTGGGCTTTCCCTCTTCGCTCGCTGCCGTTACTGCGGGGAATCCTCGTTAGTTTCTTTTCCTCCGCGGCTAATATGTAAATTCAGCGGGTCGCACACGCGATCTGATCTGAGGTCATAAGCCCAGAGCTGCGCCACGCCGCTTATACCTTACCGCGCCTTACGCCGCGCCGCCCCTCGCGAGCGGCCGGCTGGCCGCTGGCAGACGAGACCGGACGGGGCGGTTTCGTGCCGCAGCCCAGCGTCCCTTCCTCCCCCTGCTTTGCCGATCCCCCTCCTCCTCCTCACGCGAAACACTGGCGCCCGCGCTCTCACCACAGGAGACGACGGAGCGGAGGCGGAAGCGGAGACGAGAGACAGCGGACAGGAGACTCCCATCCGGAGGCGAGAACCGAACCAGAGGCATGCGGCGAGGCGGCTGACCAGGGAACCGGCGCGCCGGCGGCGCGGCAGCGACCTGCAGCGGAGAGCGACAAGCAGCGACGGCGCGGCTTCGCCGGCGCCCGCGGGCGACGACCGACCGCGGCGAGGGAGGAGAGGAGGCGCTCAGGACAACGAGGGGCAGGGATGCGCCCCCGTCCCCAGGCGCTTCAGCGCCAGCCTTGCGTAGCGGCAGCAGCGGCGACGCTGGTACCCGGCGCGGTACCCACCCGCAGACGGCCGCCGGCGGAGTGAGGCTGGGGCGAGGCCGGCGCCTCTGCCCCTCCTCTCGCCCTCTCTCGCTGCTCGGCTCCGCTGCGCCCGCTTTGCCGCGGCGTCTCCGGCGCCGTCTCGCGCTCTTGCCGGCCGCCCGCCGCGCCTCGCGCGGCGCGTGTGCGCGACACCTCAGCGGCTGGGGCCTGAGCTCCGCCCCAGCGGCTCGTTCGGGAGCGGGGAGCTGCGGAGCGCTCCCCGGAGTCTGCCTTTAGGGGGGCTGAAGGCCCTTGCGGCGGCGAGGGCGACCGGCCGTCGCCTCTGCGCCGCGCCCGGCGGACCTCGAGGCCACCCCAGCCGCGCAGCGCCGAGGAGGGGCCCCGGGGCGGCGGTGTCGTCCAGCGGCGGCTCAGACAGGCGTAGCCCAGGAGAACCCGGGGCGCAAAGTCGCGTTCGAAGTGTCGATGATCAATGTGTCCTGCAATTCACATTAATTCGCAGCTAGCTGTCGTTCTTCATCGGCGCTGGCACGAGGCGAGTGATCCACCGCGCTAAAGTTGTCTGGCTTCGGCACCGACTCCGCGGGGCGCGGAGGGGCGGGACCGCCGCGCCAGCGGCCCGGCCCCCGCCCGGCTTGCGACCCGTTGCGAGCACACTGGCGTCATTAGAAGCGGAGGAGAGACAGGAGGGGAAAAAGCCCACCTTACGCTCCGAGGCCGGCCCCGAATGGCGGGGCCCGGCGCTCTGACCGCGCCTCCCCCGCGCCAGGGCGGGGAAGGCACCGCCCGGCAAGGCCCTTGGCTCTTCGGAGCGGCCCGGGCGCCAGGCTCGGCCCGGCCTCTGCCGGAGAGGCTGGCGCCTTAGCGTATAGGACGGGACGCGGACCGCCTTGCCAGCGGAGGCAGGTACGCCACGACCTGTCCGCAGGACTGAGCCTTCGCGGCCCGGGCGAGGCCGCCGCCGGCCCCAGCTCACGCTTCGCCAGCGCCTTCGCCTCGGCCGATCCGCAGACTGCGGCGCCAGGCGCCAGCGCCAGCGTGGGCGGCACCCAAGCGAAGCCGCGCTACGGACGCCCGCGGGACGCCGACTGGCCGCCGCGCTCGCTTCGCGGCGCAACCCTCCTGCCTTGGGACCGGCTCTCCCCGCGCCGCCGGCCGAGCCCGGCGGCGCCCGGAACCTGGCCGGGTCGGCGAGACCCGCCGCCGCCGCCCGGGACCGCTTACGCCAGGACCGCCGCCGCCGCCGCTTAACCGCCCGCCGGGAGGAGGCCTGCCGCGGGCACGCGCGGCGGCTCAAGCTATCTGGCGCTCAGCCGGGAACAACGCGCCGCTCCCCTGCTTCCGCTCGGGGGACGGGGCGCGCGGGGCTGCGGCCCCGTGACCGCAACCGCCCGCCTTAACCCTTCCGGCCCACGCGCGGCGGGGAAAGGAAGAGCGAGCGGGGGAAGCGACAGGCGGGGGCCTGACACTGACCCGGCGGCAGCAGCCGCCACACACCGGCTGCGGTCGTGGCGCTTCGCCCGGGCCGCGGCCGCGGCACGGCGCGCAGGAGAAGGGCGCTCGAGACGGGAGGGATGGCGGCGGCCTGGCGGCGCCGCCCGGCCGCCCGCCGGAGCCACGAGGCCCGTCCCGAGGCAGAGCGGCGCTGACCCCGCAGCGCGCCCGGCGCACCAGGCGCATAAGGCGTAGCGCCCGGCGCCCGAAGACGAGAGGCGTGTGGGCGTGCCACCCTTGATGACGTAGGGCTGAGCACATGGCTTAATAAGGCAGGAGGCCGTGTAAATGGCGGTATTTATGACGGACCAGATTGCTTGCATGCGGTCTCTCCGCCGAGACCGGGCACATGAAGGGCAGAGCCCCTCCCACGGCAAGAGGCCAATGCTGCCGCCGCAGGGCGCCTGATGCCGCGAGAGGAGGGAGCGTAACCAAAACCAGACCACGGGTTATCTGCCGCAGAGGATTGTGGGAGCGGAATACTGCTCTACCCCCTGTGGATGTTTCTTGCCGCGCCACGCCAAACACCGCTCGCTGCGGCGCGCCGCTGCGCCAGCAATGGCGATGCGAGAGCACTTGAGTCTTTAAAGCCTCAGCCCAGCCACGTGGCCTTCTCCTTCATTTTGCGCGTGGCCGAGGAAAAAAAACGGCGGGGATATGAGGCGCGGCGCGGGCGCTAAGTACCTGACCCTGGGCTGAGAAACGATACCATGGCGCGCCGGGTGATGCCTCCCGCTGCTTACCTTGGGGAGCGTCAGGCGGGGGCGCGCCGGCAATCCGCTGCCACCGCGCGGCCGTCCGTCGGGGCCGGGGTTTCCCTCAGTAGCCGGCGCTCGCCGAGAAGACGCCAGCGGCTCGGGCCGCCCCGCCTTCAATGGCGAGGGGCGGCCCACGGCGCCAGAAACCTACGCTCCGCCCGCCAGTACGGAGGCGTGAGCGCACCGAAGCGATTTCGGCGTTGGCTGGCATGACGCGGAGTGGCGGCGGGGCTCGGGAGGCCCGCGGCCGTCCCCCGGCCTCCAGCGAGGCGGACGACAAGCGGATACGGCGCGACGGAAAAAGCGGCCTCGGCGACTGTCGCCAGCGTACCCCGGTGCGACAGCGGTCTAGCGCGGGTCGGCCCGCCACGTAGCTGCAGTTGACGAGGCGCCATGGCGTGGCGACCGCGCGAGCACTACCATGGGAGCGTGCCTACATGGCAGCAACTCAGCTCTCTCTCTCTCTCTCTCTGGCGCTTTCTATCTCTGGGGGCTGCCTGCGGCGTCGGAAGGCGTCAGGCCCTCCTCATGAGAGGAGGGCTGACTCTGCGAACAGGAAAACGAAATTTGTGGCCCAGCGGCGGCGCAAACCCCACGATAATGATATTCGCCCAGGTTCACCTCTGAAACCTTGTACGACTTTACGCCTCTGATTAGATTGATTGACGATCCTTTATAATGGCTCGGCGGTGGTGGCGACCCGCGGGGCAGTCAGGACCTCACTAAACCATCAATCGGTAGCGCCGGTAGTGGTGTGTACGAGGCGGGACTTAATCAGCAGTGCTTACTGACCCCACTTTGAATTCCGTTCACGAGAGAATTTGCAAATCCCAGTCCATCACGAATGGGTTCCGCAGTTACACCCACGCCTTTCCGGCGGAGGGTGGCTTCGCTGAGCCAGTCAGTGTAGCGCGTGTGCGGCCGGGACATCTAAGGGCATCACCGGGCCTATTATTATCAGAAATCGGGTAACAGGCGCCACTTGTCCTCTAAGTTGGAGGGCCGACCGGCCCGGCGCCGGGGTGCGTCTTCGATTCAACATATGCAGAGTCTGGTTGATTATGGAATTAACAGGCCAGATCAACCACCAACTGACATTACCTACGGAATGAGAAGGCTCTGTTCATGTGTCATCATTGTCCGGGCGGTGAGGTTTCCGATGTTGATCAGTCTGGCGCAGGCTCCCACTCCTGGTGGTACCCTTCCGTCAAAGATTCTTTAAGTTTCAGCTTTGCAACCTGCCCCGAACCCAAGACTTGGGTTTCGGGAGCTTCTTGGCGGAGTCCTTATTTGCCGCCGGATCGCTAGTGGCATGTTTATGTTCCAGGAACTGACGAAGTATCGATAAATCTTGACCCTCGACTTTTCGTTCTTGATTAATGCAGCTGTTTCATTGGCAAATACTATTTTTCGCTCTAGGCCGTCTTAAGCTGATTGATTTCACCTCTATACGCTGTTTAATACGAATGCACCGGCGTCCTCTTAATCTTGGCCCCGTTTCCAATCAATAAATAATTGGAGTCCTATTCATTATTCTAGCTGCAGTATGCATTGTTAGCCTTACTTTGAACCTCTAATTTTCTCAAAGTAGCTTGGTGAGTTACTCCTTCTAAAACCTTCGGGGCGCCAGGGCGAAGGGGCTGGGACAGCGGTGGCTCGCCTGTGACGGACCGTAGCTGATCCCAAGATCAACTTCGAGCTTTTGTACAGCAACTTTAAGATCACAGCTCATTGGGCTAGATTACATGACTGCTGGCACCAGACTTGCCCTCCAATGGATCTCGCTCAAAGGATTTAAAGTCGCTCATTCCAATTACAGGCCTCGAAAAGGAGTCCTGTATTATTATTTTGATACTTACCTCTGGGTCGGGGAAATTACTAGATGCCATTCTTGCCTGCTGCCTTCATGGATGTAGTATTTATGGAAACCTCTCAGGAATGGAGCCTAATTCCCAAAGTCACCACGTGGTCTACATAGGTAGGCTGGACATTGCCGCTCCCGAAAGTTGATCGGGCAGACATTCCGAATGGGTGTGCAGCGCAGAGTGCGGTGGCTCGAAAGTTATCGAGTCACCAGCTGCCGGGCAGGCCAGGTTAGTTTTAGTCTGACAATATCTACCATCCCGGAGGTCAGTGCTCGTCATTTATCTTAGCTCAAATTACAGTTATCAAGGAAGGCGGAGAGGCGATGGAACCCTGCAAGTTTAATGGGCCATTCGCGGTTTCACTGTACTGCCCGTGTGTAGCCTTAGGCATGCATGGCTTAAGCTTTGAGACAAGCATATGCTACTGGCAGGATCAACCAGTAGCCGCCACACCCGCGGCGGCGCCGCGGAGCCGGACCGCCGGCGGCGCCCTGCCAACCCTGGCCGCCCCGCTTCTCTCTCTCTCTCTCTCTCGCTCTACTCTCTCGTCACGCTCCGACCGGCGGGAGCGCATGGCAGCGACGACGGCGACATCAGCGCAGCCAGCGGCGCCTGGGCGGGGGACAGGCGCCACGCGCGAGGCGAACCCACCGCCGGGCGTGATGAGAGACTGCCCTCGGCGAGCACTGGCCGACCCGGCGGCACAGCCCTTCACGACGCCCCGTGGGCAAGGAGCAGGACCGCCTGCGCAGCTCTTTCCGCTTGCGGACAGCGCTGGGCCTTTTCCGCCTTCCTTCACGTTTTCTCTCTTTTTCTCTCTCTTTCTCTATTTATCTGGGGCCGAAATTTCGGGAGACTTCGACCTGTGTTCAGAAGGCCAGTCTGTTGGCGCACTTTAGCGCTGTGCCAGGACAGGGCTTCATTCAGGCTGTCCGCCCGAGACCTTCGGCCCAGCACCGGACGTGCTAGAGGGGCAAGCGACCCGACGAATGAGCGCGGCGGACACCGAGGCCCAGGCGGGCGGCTCGCTCTGCAGCAGGCGCGGCGGCGCCACCAAGGGAGCGCCGGTCTGCGGTCTGTAGCCTTGCGAAACGGGCTCTTTCCCCGTCCGTGCCCCATCGGTTCTCATCCCCCTTCTTCTCTCTCTCAAGTCTATTCCACCAGAGGACCACTCTCTCTCTTTCTGGCTCGAGCTGACCTATTTTGCGCGCCGGCTGCTGGCAGCACCATAAACGATGCACTCGGGGACCAGCGGCACGAGGCACTCTTGCAGCACCCCAAGGACACCTGAGGACTGGCGGGGTACCTTGTGTCACACAGCCGGGCCCGGTAAACGTTACTCCCTAACGGAGAGGCGACCTCGCCTCTGTGGGGTGGCCACGATCGGAAAAGGAGACCGCCCTGCTCGAGGGGCACCGCCCGAGCTTCCCCATGACAGAGAAGCGGAGAGTGCCCGGGCCGAGGGCCCTTTCAGCGCCACCGAGGAACCACCTCACTTCGTCGCTCGGAGACCAGGCCCGCGTACTCTTCCTGGGACAACACTGAAAACCGAAAAAGGAAAAGAGCAACTTACTCTCTCGTCATACGACCATTACTGCCAGGAGTCCACAGACTCTGGCGGGGCCGGGGGCGGGGTGAGACTCGAGACGCCTCAAAGCCATCGCCGCCGGCGGGGTCGAGCCCGCGCCTTGGGGACCGGAGGCGGGTGGACTCAGACTCAGCTCCCCGGCCCCCATCCGCCGCTGGCTGTATCTGGTCTCTATCGCCAGCTGCATCTCGGGCCGCCGGCTACCGTGGCTGCGTTCCCGCCTATTGTCAGCGCTTCTCGATTACCGTGGCGAGCGCGTGAAAAAAGAAAGGGAACCGAGGCCGGGCGGCCCCACACTCCGCCACGCCTAGAAAAAGCTGAGCCGGTGCGGCTGGCCGCGGGCAGCCTTCACATGGCCGGGGCACAGCCAGATGAAACCCTGGCGCCAGCCCGCGGTGGCTCGGATCCTTTTAGCCGAGAGGAGATGGGGCGCGCCGCCGCCTGCGCCCCCTCATGAGGCTTTTCTCTAAAGCTCTCTGTGAGGGTTCAGTATCTCATTGGCGAGGCCACATAAACGACCGCCACATAAATAGACAACTCGCCCATCACGGCGAGTCCCAGAAGCAGGGCCAGGAAGAGGGCCTGTGCTTTCCAACGAGGCCACGGCGGGAAGGGGGTGCGCCCAACCCCAGGCGGCCAAAACTCCTGCAGGCTGACTCCGTCGCCGAGCCCCCTTGGGCGAAGGCGAGGCGAGGCCAGGATGCCCCCACCGGCACGCCCATGAAAGACGGCCCTTCCCGGGCCGGACGCTCTCTCTGGAGCAAGGCAGGTTCGGGAGGCGAAGGAGCGGCGCATGGCCACCTCGGCGGCCGGCGAGCCGTGCTCTGGGGGAGCTCTCTCTCGGGAAGGGCCGGGAACCCTACCTCGTGATCGCCCAGCGGCGCATTAGCCATTACATTCGCATACGGGATGAAAACTGGCCAAAGAACGCCACCCGCCAGGCAGGCAGCCCCAGCTTAGGCCAGGCGGAAAGAGCGGGGCGCGCCTTCGTGCTTCACCATCGCCGGAGGAAGCGAGCGGGCACCCGGCTCCCCTTCTCATGAAACCGGCCTTCCCGGGCCGGAGGCGGGACCACACTGGCTGGCTAGCTCTCCTTCTCTGGTCTCCCCGCCTCACCTGGCCTGGGCCGGGGGCGCACAACTCACATAAAGCTGGCACCCGCGAGCGCGGCAGCAGCAGGCTGGAATGGACTTGCGCGCTTTGTGGCAACTCCTTCTAAAGGTCCTCCCCGCCTCCACTGGCCTGGGCCGAGGCACAACTCATAACCGCTTTGCCGAAACCGGCGGCAGCCGGGCCGGGCTGGGGACACGCGCTCGGCCGCTCGCTTCTCGGGTCTCCGCCTCACCGCGCTGGGCGGGGGAGCACAACTCGCATGCTTCGCTTTTAGCGACAATAGCCGGGCGGGTGCGGACCTGGCGCTCAGCGGCCGGCTCTGCGCTTCTCGGGTCTCCCCCCGCCTCACCTAGCCTGGGCCAGGGGAGCACCTTCTTATCGCTAAACTTGAAACCCGGCCAGCCGGGCGGGGTGCAGGGACCACCTTCATGGCTTCTCTCGCTGGCTCGCTCTTTCGGCCTTCGCCTGCTTTGGGCGAGTTATGCAGCTGCGCCTCATCCTTCACTCTTTTCCACTGAGGACCGGCCTTAGCCAGGCACTTAACGGGAGACTACTTGGCGCTTCCTCTCGCCCTCAGCCTCCGCCTACGCCTGGCCGGGCCGGGAGCTTCCGCCTCGCCTCCACTATACCAGTCAACTGGGGTTACGGGGAATGCGGACAAGGCCACAGGAGAGTCTGCCGTGCATTGTGGTGCAGTTCCCTGGGCCGGCACGACCGCCTTGGCTCGCCCTTTTCGCCCTGCGGACACAGGCACTGCACAGCCTGCGGGGAGACGCCCGTAGCCCTGTCTCATGATGCGGACAAGCGGGGCCCAGGAGGCCCGGCGAGCCTGAGCGAAGCTGAGTGACCGGGGTGGCGCGCGAGCCGCGCCGCCTCCTCGATGGGCAGCCGGGCAGCGAAACAGCGACTTAAGCGCACTTCGGGGACACCAGGTCTACCCAGCCAGCGGGTAGACCTGTTGTCATACGTTCGATTTAAGGGGTGGACCTGTTGTCGTTGCATTCCGGTAAGGGTAGACCTGTTGTCCGCCTGCATTCCCGATTAAAGGGTGAGACCTGGTGTCCGCCCGGCATTCCGCTTAAGGGGGTAGACCTGTTGTCCGCCTGCATTCCCGATTAAGGGGTAGACCTGGTGTCCGCCTGCATTCCCGATTAAAGGGTAGACCTGGTGTCCGCCCGGCATTCCCGAGCAAGGGTAGACCTGTTGTCCGCCTGCATTCCGATTAAGGGGTAGACCTGGTGTCCGCCGGCATTCCGGCAGAAGGGTAGACCTGTTGTCCGCCTGCATTCCTGATTAAGGGGTAAGACCTGTTGTCCGCCGGCATTCCCGCTTAAAGAGGTAGACCTGTTGTCCGCCTGCATTCCCGATTAAGAGGTAGACCTGTTGTCCGCCTGCATTTCCAGCTTAAGGGGTAGACCTGGTTGTCCGCCTGCATTCCCGCTTAAAGGGGTAGACCTGTTGTCCGCCGGCATTCCGGCTTAAGAGGTAGACCTGTTGTCGCCTGCATTCCGGCTAAGGGTAGACCTGTTGTCCGCCTGCATTCCCGGCTTAAGGGGTAGACCTGGTGTCCGCCGGCATTCCCGATTAAGAGGTAGACCTGTTGTCCGCCTGCATTCCGATTAAGGGGTAGACCTGGTGTCCACCGGCATTCCCAGCAAAGGGTAGACCTGGTGTCCGCCTGCATTCCCGATTAAGGGTAGACCTGGTGTCCGCCCGGCATTCCGATTAAAGGGGTAGACCTGTTGTCCGCCTGCATTCCCGCTTAAGGGTAGACCTGGTGTCCGCCTGCATTCCCGATTAAGGGGTAGACCTGTTGTCCGCCTGCATTCCGGTTAAGGGGTAGACCTGGTGTCCGCCTGCATTCCGATTAAGGGTAGACCTGGTGTCCGCCTGGCATTCCAGCTTAAGGGGTAGACCTGTTATCGTCGGCATTCCGGCAAGGGGTAGACCTGGTGTCCGCCGGCATTCCCGATTAAGGGGTAGACCTGTTGTCCGCCTGCATTCTCGATTAAGGGGTAGACCTGGTGTCCGCCTGCATTCCCGATTAAGGGTAGACCTGTTAATCGCCTGGCATTCCGGTAAAGGGGTAGACCTGTTGTCCGCCTGCATTCCCGATTAAGGGGTAGACCTGTTGTCCGCCTGGCATTCCCGCTTAAGGGGTAGACCTGTTGTCCGCCTGCATTCCCGCTTAAGGGGTAGACCTGGTGTCCGCCGGCATTCCCGCTTAAGGGGTAGACCTGTTGTCGCCTGCATTCCGATTAAGGGGTAGACCTGTTGTCCGCCTGCATTCCCGGTTAAGGGGTAGACCTGTTGTCCGCCGGCATTCCCGCTTAAGGGGTAGACCTGTTGTCCGCCTGCATTCCGCTTAAGGGTAGACCTGGTGTCCGCCTGCATTCCGGCAAGGGGTAGACCTGTTGTCCGCCTGCATTCCCGATTAAGGGTAGACCTGTTGTCCGCCTGCATTCCCGATTAAGGGGTAGACCTGGTGTCCGCCGGCATTCCGGCTAAGGGGTAGACCTGTTGTCCGCCTGCATTCCCGCTTAAGGGTAGACCTGGTGTCCGCCTGCATTCCGATTAAGGGGTAGACCTGTTGTCCGCCTGCATTCCGCTTAAGGGGTAGACCTGTTGTCCGCCGCATTCCGCAAGGGTAGACCTGTTGTCCGCGCATTCCGATTAAGGGGTAGACCTGGTGTCCGCCGGCATTCCAGCTTAAGGGGTAGAGCCTGTTGTCCGCCTGCATTCCACGCTTAAGGGGTAGACCTGGTGTCCGCCCGGCATTCCAGCTTAAGGGGTAGACCTGTTGTCCGCCGGCATTCCCGATTAAGGGGTAGACCTGTTGTCCGCCTGCATTCCCGCTTAAGGGGTAGACCTGTTGTCCGCCTGCATTTCCGATTAAGGGGTAGACCTGTTGTCCGCCTGGCATTCCCGCTTAAGGGGTAGACCTGGTGTCCGCCTGCATTCCGATTAAGGGTAGACCTGGTGTCGCCGGCATTCCGCTTAAGGGGTAGACCTGTTGTCGTCCGCATTCCCGATTAAGGGGTAGACCTGTTGTCCGCCCGGCATTCCCGATTAAGGGTAGACCTGTTGTCCGCCTGCATTCCGATTAAGGGGTAGACCTGTTGTCCGCCTGGCATTCCCGCTTAAGGGGTAGACCTGGTGTCGCCTGCATTCCCGGCTTAAGGGGTAGACCTGTTGTCCGCCTGCATTCCCGATTAAGGGGTAGACCTGGTGTCCGCCGGCATTCCAGCTTAAGGGAGTAGACCTGTGTGTCCGCCCGGCATTCCCGACTTAAGGGGTAGACCTGTTGTCCGCCTGCATTCCCGATTAAGGGTAGACCTGTTGTCCGCCTGGCATTCCGGCTAAGGGGTAGACCTGTTGTCCGCCTGCATTCCCGGCTAAGGGGTAGACCTGGTGTCCGCCTGCATTCCGATTAAGGGTAGACCTGGTGTCCGCCGGCATTCCGGCTAAGGGGTAGACCTGTTGTCCGCCTGCATTCCCGATTAAGGGGTAGACCTGGTGTCCGCCGGCATTCCCGATTAAGGGTAGACCTGTTGTCCGCCGGCATTCCCGATTAAGGGGTAGACCTGGTGTCGCCTGGCATTCCCGCTTAAGGGGTAGACCTGTTGTCCGCCTGCATTCCCGCTTAAGGGGTAGAGCCTGGTGTCCGCCGGCATTCCCGCTTAAGGGGTAGACCTGTTGTCC
Source organism: Luscinia luscinia (assembly GCA_034336685.1). Taxonomy (NCBI): domain Eukaryota; kingdom Metazoa; phylum Chordata; class Aves; order Passeriformes; family Muscicapidae; genus Luscinia; species Luscinia luscinia. Next base: position 76,281 of record JAKWBO010000111.1, read on the forward strand.
GCCGGCATTCCGATTAAGGGGTAGACCTGGTGTCCGCCGGCATTCCGATTAAGGGTAGACCTGGTGTCCGCCTGCATTCCCGATTAAAGGGTAGACCTGTTGTCCGCCTGCATTCCCGATTAAGGGGTAGACCTGTTGTCCGCCTGCATTCCGATTAAGGGGTAGACCTGGTGTCCGCCGGCATTCCCGCTTAAGGGTAGACCTGTTGTCGCCTGCATTCCCGATTAAGGGGTAGACCTGGTGTCCGCCTGCATTCCGGCTAAGGGTAGACCTGGTGTCCGCCGGCATTCCCGCTTAAGGGGTAGACCTGTTGTCCGCCTGCATTCCGCTTAAGGGGTAGACCTGGTGTCCGCCGGCATTCCCGCTTAAGGGGTAGACCTGTTGTCCGCCTGCATTCCCGATTAAGGGTAGACCTGGTGTCCGCCGGCATTCCCGCTTAAGGGGTAGACCTGTTGTCCGCCCGGCATTCCCGATTAAGGGGTAGACCTGTTGTCCGCCTGCATTCCCGATTAAGGGGTAGACCTGGTGTCCGCCGGCATTCCCGCTTAAGAGGTAGACCTGTTGTCCGCCTGCATTCCCGATTAAGGGGTAGACCTGTTGTCCGCCGGCATTCCCGCTTAAGGGGTAGACCTGTTGTCGCCCGCATTCCCGCTTAAGGGGTAGACCTGTTGTCCGCCTGCATTCCCGATTAAGGGGTAGACCTGGTGTCCGCCTGGCATTCCGGCTTAAGGGGTAGACCTGTTGTCCGCCTGCATTCCCGCTTAAGGGGTAGACCTGTTGTCCGCCTGCATTCCCGATTAAGGGGTAGACCTGGTGTCCGCCGGCATTCCCGCTTAAGGGGTAGACCTGGTGTCCGCCGGCATTCCCGCTTAAGGGGTAGACCTGTTGTCCGCCTGCATTCCCGCTTAAGGGGTAGACCTGTTGTCCGCCTGGCATTCCCGATTAAGGGGTAGACCTGTTGTCCGCCTGCATTCCCGATTAAGGGGTAGACCTGGTGTCCGCCGGCATTCCGGCTAAGGGGTAGACCTGGTGTCCGCCTGCATTCCCGATTAAGGGGTAGACCTGGTGTCCGCCTGCATTCCCGCTTAAGGGGTAGACCTGGTGTCCGCCTGCATTCCGATTAAGGGGTAGACCTGGTGTCCGCCTGGCATTCCGGCTAAGGGGTAGACCTGGTGTCCGCCCGGCATTCCCGCTGAAGGGTAGACCTGTTGTCCGCCTGCATTCCCGCTTAAGGGGTAGACCTGTTGTCGCCGGCATTCCCGATTAAGGGGTAGACCTGTTGTCCGCCTGCATTCCGATTAAGGGGTAGACCTGGTGTCCGCCGGCATTCCCGCTTAAGGGGTAGACCTGTTGTCCGCCTGCATTCCCGCTAAAGGGTAGACCTGTTGTCCGCCTGCATTCCCGATTAAGGGGTAGACCTGTTGTCCGCCTGCATTCCCGCTTAAGGGGTAGACCTGTTGTCCGCCTGCATTCCCGATTAAGGGGTAGACCTGGTGTCCGCCTGCATTCCCGCTTAAGGGGTAGACCTGTTGTCCGCCGGCATTCCCGCTTAAGGGGTAGACCTGGTGTCCGCCTGCATTCCCGATTAAGGGGTAGACCTGTTGTCCGCCGGCATTCCCGCTTAAGGGTAGACCTGGTGTCCGCCGGCATTCCCGCTTAAGGGGTAGACCTGTTGTCCGCCTGCATTCCCGACTAAGGGGTAGACCTGTTGTCCGCCGGCATTCCCGATTAAGGGGTAGACCTGTTGTCCGCCTGCATTCCGATTAAGGGGTAGACCTGGTGTCCGCCTGCATTCCCGATTAAGGGGTAGACCTGTTGTCATACGCATTCCGATTAAGGGGTAGACCTGGTGTCCGCCTGCATTCCCGCTTAAGGGGTAGACCTGGTGTCCGCCGGCATTCCCGCTAAGGGGTAGACCTGTTGTCCGCCTGCATTCCCGCTTAAGGGGTAGACCTGTTGTCCGCCTGCATTCCCGCTTAAGGGTAGACCTGTTGTCCGCCTGCATTCCCGATTAAGGGGTAGACCTGGTGTCCGCCGGCATTCCGAGTAAGGGGTAGACCTGGTGTCCGCCTGCATTCCCGCTTAAGGGGTAGACCTGGTGTCCGCCCGGCATTCCCGCTTAAGGGGTAGACCTGTTGTCCGCCTGCATTCCCGATTAAGGGTAGACCTGTTGTCCGCCGGCATTCCCGCTTAAGGGGTAGACCTGGTGTCCGCCCGGCATTCCGAGCAAGGGGTAGACCTGTTGTCCGCCTGCATTCCCGATTAAGGGGTAGACCTGTTGTCCGCCTGCATTCCCGCTTAAGGGGTAGACCTGTTGTCCGCCTGCATTCCCGCTTAAGGGGTAGACCTGTTGTCCGCCTGGCATTCCCGATTAAGGGGTAGACCTGGTGTCCGCCGGCATTCCCGCTTAAGGGGTAGACCTGGTGTCCGCCTGCATTCCCGATTAAGGGGTAGACCTGTTGTCCGCCTGCATTCCCGATTAAGGGGTAGACCTGGTGTCCGCCTGGCATTCCCGCTTAAGGGTAGACCTGTTGTCCGCCTGCATTCCCGCTTAAGGGGTAGACCTGGTGTCCGCCGGCATTCCCGCTTAAGGGGTAGACCTGTTGTCCGCCTGCATTCCCGATTAAGGGGTAGACCTGTTGTCCGCCGGCATTCCAGCAAGGGGTAGACCTGGTGTCCGCCCGGCATTCCCGCTTAAGGGGTAGACCTGTTGTCCGCCTGCATTCCCGCTTAAGGGGTAGACCTGGTGTCCGCCGGCATTCCCGCTTAAGGGGTAGACCTGTTGTCCGCCTGCATTCCCGATTAAGGGGTAGACCTGGTGTCCGCATGCATTCCAGCTAAGGGGTAGACCTGGTGTCCGCCGGCATTCCCGCTAAGGGGTAGACCTGGTGTCCGCCGGCATTCCGAGCAAGGGGTAGACCTGTTGTCCGCCTGCATTCCCGATTAAGGGGTAGACCTGGTGTCCGCCGGCATTCCCGCTTAAGGGGTAGACCTGTTGTCCGCCTGCATTCCCGCTTAAGGGGTAGACCTGGTGTCCGCCCGGCATTCCCGCTTAAGGGGTAGACCTGTTGTCCGCCTGCATTCCCGCTTAAGGGGTAGACCTGGTGTCCGCCGGCATTCCCGCTTAAGGGTAGACCTGTTGTCCGCCTGCATTCCCGATTAAGGGGTAGACCTGGTGTCCGCCTGCATTCCCGCTTAAGGGGGTAGACCTGGTGTCCGCCGGCATTCCCGCTTAAGGGGTAGACCTGGTGTCCGCCTGCATTCCCGATTAAGGGGTAGACCTGGTGTCCGCCTGCATTCCCGCTTAAGGGGTAGACCTGTTGTCCGCCGGCATTCCCGATTAAGGGGTAGACCTGGTGTCCGCCGGCATTCCCGCTTAAGGGGTAGACCTGTTGTCCGCCGGCATTCCCGCTTAAGGGGTAGACCTGTTGTCCGCCGGCATTCCCGCTGAAGGGGTAGACCTGTTGTCCGCCTGCATTCCCGATTAAGGGGTAGACCTGGTGTCCGCCGGCATTCCCGCTTAAGGGTAGACCTGTTGTCCGCCTGCATTCCCGTTTAAGGGGTAGACCTGGTGTCCGCCTGCATTCCCGATTAAGGGGTAGACCTGGTGTCCGCCGGCATTCCCGCTTAAGGGGTAGACCTGGTGTCCGCCGGCATTCCGCTTAAGGGGTAGACCTGTTGTCCGCCTGCATTCCCGCTGAAGGGGTAGACCTGTTGTCCGCCTGCATTCCCGATTAAGGGGTAGACCTGTTGTCCGCCTGCATTCCCGACTAAGGGGTAGACCTGGTGTCCGCCTGGCATTCCCGCTTAAGGGGTAGGCCTGGTGTCCGCCTGCATTCCCGCTTAAGGGGTAGACCTGGTGTCCGCCGGCATTCCCGCTTAAGGGGTAGACCTGTTGTCCGCCTGCATTCCCGATTAAGGGGTAGACCTGGTGTCCGCCGGCATTCCCGCTTAAGGGGTAGACCTGGTGTCCGCCCGGCTTTCCGGAAAGGGGTAGACCTGTTGTCCGCCAGCATTCCCGATTAAGGGGTAGACCTGGTGTCCGCCGGCATTCCCGCTTAAGGGGTAGACCTGTTGTCCGCCTGCATTCCCGCTGAAGGGGTAGACCTGTTGTCCGCCTGCATTCCCGATTAAGGGGTAGACCTGGTGTCCGCCGGCATTCCCGCTTAAGGGGTAGACCTGGTGTCCGCCTGCATTCCCGATTAAGGGGTAGACCTGTTGTCCGCCTGCATTCCCGATTAAGGGGTAGACCTGGTGTCCGCCTGGCATTCCCGCTTAAGGGGTAGACCTGTTGTCCGCCTGCATTCCCGATTAAGGGGTAGACCTGGTGTCCGCCTGCATTCCCGTTTAAGGGGTAGACCTGGTGTCCGCCGGCATTCCCGCTAAGGGGTAGACCTGTTGTCCGCCTGCATTCCCGATTAAGGGGTAGACCTGTTGTCCGCCGGCATTCCCGATTATGGGGTAGACCTGGTGTCCGCCGGCATTCCCGCTTAAGGGGTAGACCTGGTGTCCGCCGGCATTCCCGATTAAGGGGTAGACCTGTTGTCCGCCTGCATTCCCGATAAAGGGGTAGACCTGTTGTCCGCCTGCATTCCCGCTGAAGGGGTAGACCTGGTGTCCGCCTGCATTCCCGATTAAGGGGTAGACCTGGTGTCCGCCGGCATTCCCGCTTAAGGGGTAGACCTGGTGTCCGCCTGCATTCCCGCTTAAGGGGTAGACCTGGTGTCCGCCGGCATTCCCGCTAAGGGGTAGACCTGTTGTCCGCCTGCATTCCCGCTGAAGGGGTAGACCTGTTGTCCGCCTGGCATTCCCGATTAAGGGGTAGACCTGTTGTCCGCCAGCATTCCCGATTAAGGGGTAGACCTGGTGTCCGCCGGCATTCCGAGCAAGGGGTAGACCTGGTGTCCGCCTGCACTCCCGCTTAAGGGGTAGACCTGGTGTCCGCCGGCATTCCCGCTTAAGGGTAGACCTGTTGTCCGCCTGCATTCCCGATTAAGGTGTAGACCTGGTGTCCGCCGGCATTCCCGCTTAAGGGGTAGACCTGGTGTCCGCCGGCATTCCCGAGAAAGGGGTAGACCTGTTGTCCGCCAGCATTCCCGATTAAGGGGTAGACCTGGTGTCCGCCTGCATTCCCGATTAAAGGGGTAGACCTGTTGTCCGCCTGCATTCCCGCTTAAGGGGTAGACCTGTTGTCCGCCTGCATTCCCGATTAAGGGGTAGACCTGGTGTCCGCCGGCATTCCCGCTTAAGGGGTAGACCTGGTGTCCGCCTGCATTCCCGATTAAGGGGTAGACCTGTTGTCCGCCTGCATTCCCCATTAAGGGGTAGACCTGGTGTCCGCCGGCATTCCCGCTTAAGGGGTAGACCTGTTGTCCGCCTGCATTCCCGATTAAGGGGTAGACCTGGTGTCCGCCTGCATTCCCGCTTAAGGGGTAGACCTGGTGTCCGCCTGGCATTCCCGCTTAAGGGGTAGACCTGGTGTCCGCCTGCATTCCCGCTTAAGGGGTAGACCTGGTGTCCGCCGGCATTCCCGCTTAAGGGGTAGACCTGGTGTCCGCCTGCATTCCCGATTAAGGGGTAGACCTGTTGTCCGCCTGCATTCCCGCATTAAGGGGTAGACCTGTTGTCCGCCTGCATTCCCGCTGAAGGGGTAGACCTGGTGTCCGCCTGCATTCCCGCTTAAGGGGTAGACCTGGTGTCCGCCTGCATTCCCGCTTAAGGGGTAGACCTGGTGTCCGCCGGCATTCCCGATTAAGGGGTAGACCTGGTGTCCGCCGGCATTCCCGATTAAGGGGTAGACCTGGTGTCCGCCGGCATTCCCGCTTAAGGGGTAGACCTGGTGTCCGCCGGCATTCCCGCTAAGGGGTAGACCTGTTGTGCGCCGGCATTCCCGCTGAAGGGGTAGACCTGTTGTCCGCCTGCATTCCCGATTAAGGGGTAGACCTGGTGTCCGCCGGCATTCCCGCATAAGGGTAGACCTGGTGTCCGCCTGCATTCCCGATTAAGGGGTAGACCTGGTGTCCGCCTGCATTCCCGATTAAGGGGTAGACCTGGTGTCCGCCGGCATTCCCGCTTAAGGGGTAGACCTGGTGTCCGCCTGCATTCCCGATTAAGGGGTAGACCTGGTGTCCGCCGGCATTCCCGATTAAGGGGTAGACCTGTTGTCCGCCTGCATTCCCGATGAAGGGGTAGACCTGTTGTCCGCCTGCATTCCCGATTAAGGGTAGACCTGTTGTCCGCCTGCATTCCCGATTAAGGGGTAGACCTGTTGTCCGCCTGCATTCCCGATTAAGGGGTAGACCTGGTGTCCGCCGGCATTCCCGCTTAAGGGGTAGACCTGTTGTCCGCCTGCATTCCCGATTAAGGGGTAGACCTGGTGTCCGCCTGCATTCCCGCTTAAGGGGTAGACCTGGTGTCCGCCTGCATTCCCGCTTAAGGGGTAGACCTGTTGTCCGCCTGCATTCCCGCTTAAGGGGTAGACCTGGTGTCCGCCTGCATTCCCGATTAAGGGGTAGACCTGTTGTCCGCCGGCATTCCCGATTATGGGGTAGACCTGGTGTCCGCCGGCATTCCCGCTTAAGGGTAGACCTGGTGTCCGCCGGCATTCCCGATTAAGGGGTAGACCTGTTGTCCGCCGGCATTCCCGCTGAAGGGGTAGACCTGGTGTCCGCCTGCATTCCCGATTAAGGGTAGACCTGGTGTCCGCCGGCATTCCCGATTAAGGGGTAGACCTGGTGTCCGCCGGCATTCCCGCTTAAGGGGTAGACCTGTTGTCCGCCTGCATTCCCGATTAAGGGGTAGACCTGGTGTCCGCCGGCATTCCCGATTAAGGAGTAGACCTGTTGTCCGCCGGCATTCCCGCTTAAGGGGTAGACCTGGTGTCCGCCTGCATTCCCGATTAAGGGGTAGACCTGGTTTCCGCCGGCATTCCCGCTTAAGGGGTAGACCTGGTGTCCGCCTGCATTCCCGGTTAAGGGGTAGACCTGGTGTCCGCCGGCATTCCCGCTTAAGGGGTAGACCTGTTGTCCGCCTGCATTCCCGATTAAGGGGTAGACCTGGTGTCCGCCGGCATTCCCGCTTAAGGGGTAGACCTGGTGTCCGCCTGCATTTTCGATTAAGGGGTAGACCGGGTGTCCGCATGCATTCCCGCTAAGGGGTAGACCTGGTGTCCGCCTGCATTCCCGATTAAGGGGTAGACCTGTTGTCCGCCGGCGTTCCCGATTATGGGGTAGACCTGGTGTCCGCCGGCATTCCCGATTAAGGGGTAGACCTGTTGTCCGCCTGCATTCCCGCTGAAGGGGTAGACCTGTTGTCCGCCTGCATTCCCGATTAAGGGGTAGACCTGTTGTCCGCCTGCATTCCCGATTAAGGGGTAGACCTGGTGTCCGCCGGCATTCCCGAGAAAGGGGTAGACCTGGTGTCCGCCTGCACTCCCGCTTAAGGGGTAGACCTGGTGTCCGCCGGCATTCCCGCTTAAGGGGTAGACCTGTTGTCCGCCTGCATTCCCGCATTAAGGGGTAGACCTGGTGTCCGCCGGCATTCCCGCTTAAGGGGTAGACCTGGTGTCCGCCGGCATTCCCGATTAAGGGGTAGACCTGTTGTCCGCCTGCATTCCCGATTAAGGGGTAGACCTGTTGTCCGCCGGCATTCCCGCTTAAGGGGTAGACCTGTTGTCCGCCTGCATTCCCGCTGAAGGGGTAGACCTGTTGTCCGCCTGCATTCCCGATTAAGGGGTAGACCTGGTGTCCGCCGGCATTCCCGCTTAAGGGGTAGACCTGGTGTCCGCCTGCATTCCCGATTAAGGGGTAGACCTGTTGTCCGCCTGCATTCCCCATTAAGGGGTAGACCTGGTGTCCGCCGGCATTCCCGCTTAAGGGGTAGACCTGTTGTCCGCCTGCATTCCCGCTTAAGGGGTAGACCTGGTGTCCGCCGGCATTCCCGCTAAGGGGTAGACCTGTTGTCCGCCTGCATTCCCGATTAAGGGGTAGACCTGTTGTCCGCCGGCATTCCCGCTTAAGGGGTAGACCTGGTGTCCGCCGGCATTCCCGCTTAAGGGGTAGACCTGTTGTCCGCCTGCATTCCCGCTTAAGGGGTAGACCTGGTGTCCGCCGGCATTCCCGCTTAAGGGGTAGACCTGTTGTCCGCCTGCATTCCCGATTAAGGGGTAGACCTGGTGTCCGCATGCATTCCCGCTTAAGGGTAGACCTGGTGTCCGCCGGCATTCCCGCTTAAGGGGTAGACCTGGTGTCCGCCGGCATTCCCGCTTAAGGGGTAGACCTGTTGTCCGCCTGCATTCCCGATTAAGGGGTAGACCTGGTGTCCGCCGGCATTCCCGCTTAAGGGGTAGACCTGTTGTCCGCCTGCATTCCCGCTGAAGGGGTAGACCTGTTGTCCGCCTGCATTCCCGATTAAGGGGTAGACCTGTTGTCCGCCAGCATTCCCCATTAAGGGGTAGACCTGGTGTCCGCCGGCATTCCCGATGAAGGGGTAGACCTGGTGTCCGCCTGCACTCCCGCTTAAGGGGTAGACCTGGTGTCCGCCCGGCATTCCCGCTTAAGGGGTAGACCTGTTGTCCGCCTGCATTCCCGATTAAGGGGTAGACCTGGTGTCCGCCGGCATTCCCGCTTAAGGGGTAGACCTGGTGTCCGCCGGCATTCCCGAGAAAGGGTAGACCTGTTGTCCGCCAGCATTCCCGATTAAGGGGTAGACCTGGTGTCCGCCGGCATTCCCGCTTAAGGGGTAGACCTGTTGTCCGCCTGCATTCCCGCTGAAGGGGTAGACCTGTTGTCCGCCTGCATTCCCGATTAAGGGTAGACCTGGTGTCCGCGGCATTCCCGCTTAAGGGGTAGACCTGGTGTCCGCCTGCATTCCCGATTAAGGGTAGACCTGTTGTCCGCCTGCATTCCCGATTAAGGGGTAGACCTGGTGTCCGCCGGCATTCCCGCTTAAGGGGTAGACCTGTTGTCCGCCTGCATTCCCGACTAAGGGGTAGACCTGGTGTCCGCCTGCATTCCCGCTTAAGGGGTAGACCTGGTGTCCGCCGGCATTCCCGATTAAGGGGTAGACCTGTTGTCCGCCTGCATTCCCGATTAAGGGGTAGACCTGGTGTCCGCCCGGCATTCCCGCTTAAGGGTAGACCTGGTGTCCGCCGGCATTCCCGCTTAAGGGGTAGACCTGGTGTCCGCCGGCATTCCCGCTTAAGGGGTAGACCTGGTGTCCGCCTGCATTCCCGATTAAGGGGTAGACCTGGTGTCCGCATGCATTCCCGCTTAAGGGGTAGACCTGGTGTCCGCCGGCATTCCCGCTTAAGAGGTAGACCTGTTGTCCGCCTGCATTCCGGCTTAAGGGGTAGACCTGGTGTCCGCCGGCATTCCCGATTAAGGGGTAGACCTGGTGTCCGCCTGCATTCCCGCTAAGAGGTAGACCTGGTGTCCGCCTGCATTCCCGCTTAAGGGGTAGACCTGGTGTCCGCCGGCATTCCCGCTAAGGGGTAGACCTGGTGTCCGCCGGCATTCCCGCTTAAGGGTAGACCTGTTGTCCGCCTGCATTCCCGATTAAGGGGTAGACCTGGTGTCCGCCGGCATTCCCGCTGAAGGGGTAGACCTGTTGTCCGCCTGCATTCCCGCTTAAGGGGTAGACCTGGTGTCCGCCGGCATTCCCGCTTAAGGGGTAGACCTGTTGTCCGCCTGCATTCCCGCTAAGGGGTAGACCTGGTGTCCGCCGGCATTCCCGCTTAAGGGGTAGACCTGTTGTCCGCCTGCATTCCCGATTAAGGGGTAGACCTGGTGTCCGCCTGCATTCCCGCTTAAGGGGTAGACCTGGTGTCCGCCGGCATTCCCGCTTAAGGGGTAGACCTGGTGTCCGCCTGCATTCCCGCTTAAGGGGTAGACCTGGTGTCCGCCCGGCATTCCCGCTGAAGGGGTAGACCTGTTGTCCGCCTGCATTCCCGCTTAAGGGGTAGACCTGGTGTCCGCCGGCATTCCCGATTAAGGGGTAGACCTGTTGTCCGCCTGCATTCCCGCTTAAGGGGTAGACCTGGTGTCCGCCGGCATTCCCGCTTAAGGGGTAGACCTGTTGTCCGCCTGCATTCCCGCTTAAGGGGTAGACCTGGTGTCCGCCGGCATTCCCGCTAAGGGGTAGACCTGTTGTCCGCCTGCATTCCCGATTAAGGGGTAGACCTGGTGTCCGCCTGCATTCCCGCTTAAGGGTAGACCTGGTGTCCGCCGGCATTCCCGCTTAAGGGTAGACCTGGTGTCCGCCTGCATTCCCGATTAAGGGGTAGACCTGGTGTCCGCCTGCATTCCCGCTTAAGGGGTAGACCTGTTGTCCGCCGGCGTTCCCGATTATAGGGGTAGACCTGGTGTCCGCCGGCATTCCCGCTTAGAGGGTAGACCTGTTGTCCGCCCGGCATTCCCGCTTAAGGGGTAGACCTGTTGTGCGCCGGCATTCCCGATTAAGGGGTAGACCTGTTGTCCGCCTGCATTCCCGATTAAGGGGTAGACCTGGTGTCCGCCTGCATTCCCGCTTAAGGGGTAGACCTGGTGTCCGCCTGCATTCCCGCTTAAGGGGTAGACCTGGTGTCCGCCCGGCATTCCCGCTAAGGGGTAGACCTGGTGTCCGCCGGCATTCCCGCTTAAGGGGTAGACCTGTTGTCCGCCGGCATTCCCGCTTAAGGGGTAGACCTGGTGTCCGCCGGCATTCCCGCTAAGGGGTAGACCTGGTGTCCGCCTGCATTCCCGACTGAAGGGTAGACCTGTTGTCCGCCTGCATTCCCGATTAAGGGGTAGACCTGTTGTCCGCCAGCATTCCCGATTAAGGGGTAGACCTGGTGTCCGCCGGCATTCCCGATAAGGGGTAGACCTGGTGTCCGCCTGCATTCCCGCTTAAGGGGTAGACCTGGTGTCCGCCGGCATTCCCGCTTAAGGGGTAGACCTGGTGTCCGCCTGCATTCCCGACTAAGGGGTAGACCTGGTGTCCGCCGGCATTCCCGCTTAAGGGTAGACCTGTTGTCCGCCTGCATTCCCGATTAAGGGGTAGACCTGTTGTCCGCCGGCATTCCCGCTTAAGGGGTAGACCTGGTGTCCGCCGGCATTCCCGCTGAAGGGGTAGACCTGTTGTCCGCCTGCATTCCCGCTTAAGGGTAGACCTGTTGTCCGCCTGCATTCCCGATTAAGGGGTAGACCTGGTGTCCGCCGGCATTCCCGCTTAAGGGGTAGACCTGGTGTCCGCCTGCATTCCCGATTAAGGGGTAGACCTGTTGTCCGCCTGCATTCCCGCTTAAGGGGTAGACCTGGTGTCCGCCTGCATTCCCGCTTAAGGGGTAGACCTGGTGTCCGCCGGCATTCCCGCTTAAGGGGTAGACCTGTTGTCCGCCTGCATTCCCGCTGAAGGGGTAGACCTGGTGTCCGCCGGCATTCCCGCTTAAGGGGTAGACCTGGTGTCCGCCTGCATTCCCGATTAAGGGGTAGACCTGTTGTCCGCCCGGCATTCCCGCTTAAGGGGTAGACCTGGTGTCCGCCGGCATTCCCGCTTAAGGGGTAGACCTGTTGTCCGCCTGCATTCCCGCTTAAGGGGTAGACCTGTTGTCCGCCTGCATTCCCGCTTAAGGGGTAGACCTGGTGTCCGCCGGCATTCCCGCTTAAGGGGTAGACCTGGTGTCCGCCTGCATTCCCGATTAAGGGTAGACCTGTTGTCCGCCGGCATTCCCGCTTAAGGGGTAGACCTGGTGTCCGCCTGCATTCCCGCTTAAGGGGTAGACCTGGTGTCCGCCGGCATTCCCGCTTAAGGGGTAGACCTGTTGTCCGCCTGCATTCCCGCTTAAGGGGTAGACCTGGTGTCCGCCTGCATTCCCGATTAAGGGGTAGACCTGTTGTCCGCCGGCATTCCCGATTAAGGGGTAGACCTGGTGTCCGCCGGCATTCCCGATTAAGGGGTAGACCTGGTGTCCGCCGGCATTCCCGCTTAAGGGGTAGACCTGTTGTCCGCCGGCATTCCCGCTGAAGGGGTAGACCTGTTGTCCGCCTGCATTCCCGCTTAAGGGGTAGACCTGGTGTCCGCCTGCATTCCCGATTAAGGGGTAGACCTGGTGTCCGCCGGCATTCCCGACTAAGGGGTAGACCTGGTGTCCGCCTGCATTCCAGATTAAGGGGTAGACCTGTTGTCCGCCCGGCATTCCCGCTTAAGGGGTAGACCTGTTGTCCGCCTGCATTCCCGCTGAAGGGGTAGACCTGGTGTCCGCCTGCATTCCCGATTAAGGGGTAGACCTGGTGTCCGCCGGCATTCCCGCTTAAGGGGTAGACCTGGTGTCCGCCTGCATTCCCGATTAAGGGGTAGACCTGGTGTCCGCCTGCATTCCCGCTTAAGGGTAGACCTGGTGTCCGCCTGCATTCCCGCTTAAGGGTAGACCTGGTGTCCGCCGGCATTCCCGCTTAAGGGGTAGACCTGTTGTCCGCCTGCATTCCCGCTTAAGGGGTAGACCTGGTGTCCGCCGGCATTCCCGATTAAGGGGTAGACCTGTTGTCCGCCGGCATTCCCGATTAAGGGGTAGACCTGGTGTCCGCCTGCATTCCCGATTAAGGGGTAGACCTGGTGTCCGCCGGCATTCCCGCTTAAGGGGTAGACCTGTTGTCCGCCGGCATTCCCGCTTAAGGGGTAGACCTGTTGTCCGCCTGCATTCCCGCTTAAGGGGTAGACCTGGTGTCCGCCGGCATTCCCGCTTAAGGGGTAGACCTGGTGTCCGCCTGCATTCCCGATTAAAGGGTAGACCTGGTGTCCGCCGGCATTCCCGCTTAAGGGGTAGACCTGTTGTCCGCCGGCATTCCCGCTGAAGGGGTAGACCTGTTGTCCGCCTGCATTCCCGATTAAGGGGTAGACCTGGTGTCCGCCTGCATTCCCGATTAAGGGGTAGACCTGGTGTCCGCCGGCATTCCCGACTAAGGGGTAGACCTGGTGTCCGCCTGCATTCCCGCTTAAGGGGTAGACCTGGTGTCCGCCGGCATTCCCGGCTAAGGGGTAGACCTGGTGTCCGCCGGCATTCCCGATTAAGGGGTAGACCTGTTGTCCGCCTGCATTCCCGATAAGGGGTAGACCTGGTGTCCGCCGGCATTCCCGCTGAAGGGGTAGACCTGTTGTCCGCCTGCATTCCCGATTAAGGGGTAGACCTGGTGTCCGCCGGCATTCCCGCTTAAGGGGTAGACCTGGTGTCCGCCTGCATTCCCGATTAAGGGTAGACCTGGTGTCCGCCGGCATTCCCGCTTAAGGGGTAGACCTGGTGTCCGCCTGCATTCCCGATTAAGGGGTAGACCTGGTGTCCGCCTGCATTCCCGCTTAAGGGGTAGACCTGGTGTCCGCCGGCATTCCCGCTTAAGGGGTAGACCTGTTGTCCGCCTGCATTCCCGCTTAAGGGGTAGACCTGGTGTCCGCCTGCATTCCCGATTAAGGGGTAGACCTGTTGTCCGCCGGCGTTCCCGATTAAGGGGTAGACCTGTTGTCCGCCGGCATTCCCGCTTAAGGGGTAGACCTGTTGTCCGCCGGCATTCCCGCTTAAGGGGTAGACCTGTTGTGCGCCGGCATTCCCGCTGAAGGGGTAGACCTGTTGTCCGCCTGCATTCCCGATTAAGGGGTAGACCTGGTGTCCGCCTGCATTCCCGACTAAGGGGTAGAACTGGTGTCCGCCGGCATTCCCGATTAAGGGGTAGACCTGGTGTCCGCCTGCATTCCCGCTAAGGGTAGACCTGTTGTCCGCCTGCATTCCCGATTAAGGGGTAGACCTGGTGTCCGCCTGCATTCCCGCTAAGGGGTAGACCTGTTGTCCGCCTGCATTCCCGATAAAGGTGTAGACCTGGTGTCCGCCGGCATTCCCGATTAAGGGGTAGACCTGTTGTCCGCCTGCATTCCCGATTAAGGGGTAGACCTGGTGTCCGCCGGCATTCCCGCTGAAGGGGTAGACCTGGTGTCCGCCTGCATTCCCGATTAAGGGGTAGACCTGGTGTCCGCATGCATTCCCGATTAAGGGGTAGACCTGGTGTCCGCCTGCATTCCCGATTAAGGGGTAGACCTGGTGTCCGCCTGCATTCCCGATTAAGGGGTAGACCTGGTGTCCGCCTGCATTCCCGCTTAAGGGTAGACCTGGTGTCCGCCTGCATTCCCGATTAAGGGGTAGACCTGGTGTCCGCCGGCATTCCCGCTTAAGGGGTAGACCTGTTGTCCGCCTGCATTCCCGATTAAGGGGTAGACCTGGTGTCCGCCGGCATTCCCGATTAAGGGGTAGACCTGGTGTCCGCATGCATTCCCGCTTAAGGGGTAGACCTGGTGTCCGCCGGCATTCCCGCTAAGGGGTAGACCTGTTGTCCGCCGGCATTCCCGCTGAAGGGGTAGACCTGTTGTCCGCCTGCATTCCCGCTTAAGGGGTAGACCTGGTGTCCGCCGGCATTCCCGCTTAAGGGGTAGACCTGGTGTCCGCCTGCATTCCCGATTAAGGGGTAGACCTGGTGTCCGCCGGCATTCCCGCTGAAGGGGTAGACCTGTTGTCCGCCTGCATTCCCGATTAAGGGGTAGACCTGGTGTCCGCCGGCATTCCCGCTTAAGGGGTAGACCTGGTGTCCGCCTGCATTCCCGATTAAGGGGTAGACCTGGTGTCCGCCGGCATTCCCGCTTAAGGGGTAGACCTGGTGTCCGCCGGCATTCCCGATTAAGGGGTAGACCTGTTGTCCGCCTGCATTCCCGATGAAGGGGTAGACCTGTTGTCCGCCTGCATTCCCGCTGAAGGGGTAGACCTGTTGTCCGCCTGCATTCCCGATTAAGGGGTAGACCTGTTGTCCGCCTGCATTCCCGATTAAGGGGTAGACCTGGTGTCCGCCGGCATTCCCGCTTAAGGGGTAGACCTGTTGTCCGCCTGCATTCCCGATTAAGGGGTAGACCTGGTGTCCGCCTGCATTCCCGCTTAAGGGGTAGACCTGGTGTCCGCCGGCATTCCCGCTTAAGGGGTAGACCTGTTGTCCGCCTGCATTCCCGCTTAAGGGGTAGACCTGGTGTCCGCCTGCATTCCCGATTAAGGGGTAGACCTGTTGTCCGCCGGCATTCCCGATTATAGGGGTAGACCTGTTGTCCGCCGGCATTCCCGCTTAAGGGGTAGACCTGTTGTGCGCCCGGCATTCCCGCTGAAGGGGTAGACCTGTTGTCCGCCTGCATTCCTGATTAAGGGGTAGACCTGGTGTCCGCCTGCATTCCCGATTAAGGGGTAGAACTGGTGTCCGCCGGCATTCCCGATTAAGGGGTAGACCTGGTGTCCGCCTGCATTCCCGCTTAAGGGGTAGACCTGGTGTCCGCCGGCATTCCCGCTTAAGGGGTAGACCTGGTGTCCGCCGGCATTCCCGATTAAGGGGTAGACCTGTTGTCCGCCTGCATTCCCGATAAAGGGGTAGACCTGGTGTCCGCCGGCATTCCCGCTAAGGGGTAGACCTGTTGTCCGCCTGCATTCCCGATTAAGGGGTAGACCTGGTGTCCGCCGGCATTCCCGCTTAAGGGGTAGACCTGGTGTCCGCCTGCATTCCCGATTAAGGGGTAGACCTGGTGTCCGCCAGCATTCCCGCTTAAGGGGTAGACCTGGTGTCCGCCGGCATTCCCGCTTAAGGGGTAGACCTGTTGTCCGCCTGCATTCCCGATTAAGGGGTAGACCTGGTGTCCGCCTGCATTCCCGCTTAAGGGGTAGACCTGTTGTCCGCCTGCATTCCCGATAAAGGTGTAGACCTGGTGTCCGCCGGCATTCCCGATTAAGGGGTAGACCTGTTGTCCGCCGGCATTCCCGCTAAGGGTAGACCTGGTGTCCGCCGGCATTCCCGCTTAAGGGGTAGACCTGGTGTCCGCCTGCATTCCCGATTAAGGGGTAGACCTGGTGTCCGCATGCATTCCCGACTATGGGGTAGACCTGGTGTCCGCCTGCATTCCCGATTAAGGGGTAGACCTGGTGTCCGCCGGCATTCCCGATTAAGGGGTAGACCTGGTGTCCGCCGGCATTCCCGATTAAGGGGTAGACCTGGTGTCCGCCTGCATTCCCGATTAAGGGGTAGACCTGGTGTCCGCCCGGCATTCCCGATTAAGGGGTAGACCTGTTGTCCGCCGGCATTCCCGCTTAAGGGGTAGACCTGGTGTCCGCCTGCATTCCCGATTAAGGGGTAGACCTGGTGTCCGCCGGCATTCCCGCTTAAGGGGTAGACCTGGTGTCCGCCTGCATTCCCGCTTAAGGGGTAGACCTGGTGTCCGCCTGCATTCCCGATTAAGGGGTAGACCTGGTGTCCGCCGGCATTCCCGATTAAGGGGTAGACCTGGTGTCCGCCGGCATTCCCGCTTAAGGGGTAGACCTGTTGTCCGCCGGCATTCCCGCTAAGGGGTAGACCTGTTGTGCGCCGGCATTCCCGCTGAAGGGGTAGACCTGTTGTCCGCCTGCATTCCCGATTAAGGGGTAGACCTGGTGTCCGCCGGCATTCCCGATTAAGGGGTAGAACTGGTGTCCGCCGGCATTCCCGATTAAGGGGTAGACCTGGTGTCCGCCTGCATTCCCGCTTAAGGGGTAGACCTGGTGTCCGCCGGCATTCCCGCTTAAGGGGTAGACCTGGTGTCCGCCGGCATTCCCGATTAAGGGGTAGACCTGTTGTCCGCCTGCATTCCCGATTAAGGGGTAGACCTGGTGTCCGCCGGCATTCCCGCTTAAGGGGTAGACCTGTTGTCCGCCTGCATTCCCGATTAAGGGGTAGACCTGGTGTCCGCCGGCATTCCCGCTCAAGGGGTAGACCTGGTGGCCGCCTGCATTCCCGATTAAGGGGTAGACCTGGTGTCCGCCAGCATTCCCGCTTAAGGGGTAGACCTGGTGTCCGCCGGCATTCCCGCTAAGGGGTAGACCTGTTGTCCGCCTGCATTCCCGATTAAGGGGTAGACCTGGTGTCCGCCTGCATTCCCGCTTAAGGGGTAGACCTGTTGTCCGCCTGCATTCCCGATAAAGGTGTAGACCTGGTGTCCGCCGGCATTCCCGATTAAGGGGTAGACCTGTTGTCCGCCTGCATTCCCGATTAAGGGGTAGACCTGGTGTCCGCCGGCATTCCCGCTTAAGGGGTAGACCTGGTGTCCGCCTGCATTCCCGATTAAGGGGTAGACCGGGTGTCCGCATGCATTCCCGATTATGGGGTAGACCTGGTGTCCGCCTGCATTCCCGATTAAGGGGTAGACCTGGTGTCCGCCGGCATTCCCGATTAAGGGGTAGACCTGGTGTCCGCCGGCATTCCCGATTAAGGGGTAGACCTGGTGTCCGCCGGCATTCCCGATTAAGGGGTAGACCTGGTGTCCGCCTGCATTCCCGATTAAGGGGTAGACCTGGTGTCCGCCGGCATTCCCGCTTAAGGGGTAGACCTGGTGTCCGCCGGCATTCCCGATTAAGGGGTAGACCTGTTGTCCGCCTGCATTCCCGATAAAGGGGTAGACCTGGTGTCCGCCGGCATTCCCGCTTAAGGGGTAGACCTGTTGTCCGCCTGCATTCCCGATTAAGGGGTAGACCTGGTGTCCGCCGGCATTCCCGCTTAAGGGGTAGACCTGGTGTCCGCCTGCATTCCCGATTAAGGGGTAGACCTGGTGTCCGCCAGCATTCCCGCTTAAGGGGTAGACCTGGTGTCCGCCGGCATTCCCGCTTAAGGGGTAGACCTGTTGTCCGCCTGCATTCCCGATTAAGGGGTAGACCTGGTGTCCGCCTGCATTCCCGCTTAAGGGGTAGACCTGTTGTCCGCCTGCATTCCCGATAAAGGGGTAGACCTGGTGTCCGCCGGCATTCCCGCTTAAGGGGTAGACCTGTTGTCCGCCTGCATTCCCGATTAAGGGGTAGACCTGGTGTCCGCCGGCATTCCCGCTTAAGGGGTAGACCTGGTGTCCGCCTGCATTCCCGATTAAGGGGTAGACCTGGTGTCCGCATGCATTCCCGATTAAGGGGTAGACCTGGTGTCCGCCTGCATTCCCGATTAAGGGGTAGACCTGGTGTCCGCCTGCATTCCCGCTTAAGGGGTAGACCTGGTGTCCGCCGGCATTCCCGCTAAGGGGTAGACCTGGTGTCCGCCGGCATTCCCGCTGAAGGGGTAGACCTGTTGTCCGCCTGCATTCCCGCTTAAGGGGTAGACCTGGTGTCCGCCGGCATTCCCGCTTAAGGGGTAGACCTGGTGTCCGCCTGCATTCCCGATTAAGGGGTAGACCTGGTGTCCGCCGGCATTCCCGCTTAAGGGGTAGACCTGTTGTCCGCCTGCATTCCCGATTAAGGGGTAGACCTGGTGTCCGCCTGCATTCCCGATTAAGGGGTAGACCTGGTGTCCGCCGGCATTCCCGCTTAAGGGGTAGACCTGGTGTCCGCCTGCATTCCCGATTAAGGGGTAGACCTGGTGTCCGCCTGCATTCCCGATGAAGGGGTAGACCTGTTGTCCGCCTGCATTCCCGCTGAAGGGGTAGACCTGGTGTCCGCCTGCATTCCCGATTAAGGGGTAGACCTGGTGTCCGCCGGCATTCCCGATTAAGGGGTAGACCTGGTGTCCGCCGGCATTCCCGCTTAAGGGGTAGACCTGTTGTCCGCCTGCATTCCCGATTAAGGGGTAGACCTGGTGTCCGCCTGCATTCCCGATTAAGGGGTAGACCTGGTGTCCGCCCGGCATTCCCGACTAAGGGGTAGACCTGTTGTCCGCCTGCATTCCCGCTTAAGGGGTAGACCTGGTGTCCGCCTGCATTCCCGATTAAGGGGTAGACCTGTTGTCCGCCGGCATTCCCGATTAAGGGGTAGACCTGGTGTCCGCCGGCATTCCCGCTTAAGGGGTAGACCTGTTGTCCGCCGGCATTCCCGCTTAAGGGGTAGACCTGTTGTGCGCCGGCATTCCCGCTGAAGGGGTAGACCTGTTGTCCGCCTGCATTCCCGATTAAGGGGTAGACCTGGTGTCCGCCTGCATTCCCGATTAAGGGGTAGACCTGGTGTCCGCCTGCATTCCCGATTAAGGGGTAGACCTGGTGTCCGCCTGCATTCCCGCTTAAGGGGTAGACCTGGTGTCCGCCGGCATTCCCGATTAAGGGGTAGACCTGGTGTCCGCCGGCATTCCCGATTAAGGGGTAGACCTGGTGTCCGCCTGCATTCCCGATTAAGGGGTAGACCTGGTGTCCGCCGGCATTCCCGCTTAAGGGGTAGACCTGGTGTCCGCCGGCATTCCCGATTAAGGGGTAGACCTGTTGTCCGCCTGCATTCCCGATTAAGGGGTAGACCTGGTGTCCGCCGGCATTCCCGCTTAAGGGGTAGACCTGGTGTCCGCCTGCATTCCCGCTTAAGGGGTAGACCTGGTGTCCGCCTGCATTCCCGCTTAAGGGGTAGACCTGGTGTCCGCCGGCATTCCCGATTAAGGGGTAGACCTGGTGTCCGCCTGCATTCCCGCTTAAGGGGTAGACCTGGTGTCCGCCGGCATTCCCGCTTAAGGGGTAGACCTGTTGTCCGCCGGCATTCCCGATTAAGGGGTAGACCTGGTGTCCGCCGGCATTCCCGATTAAGGGGTAGACCTGTTGTCCGCCTGCATTCCCGATTAAGGGGTAGACCTGGTGTCCGCCGGCATTCCCGATTAAGGGGTAGACCTGGTGTCCGCCTGCATTCCCGATTAAGGGGTAGACCTGTTGTCCGCCTGCATTCCCGATTAAGGGGTAGACCTGGTGTCCGCCTGCATTCCCGATTAAGGGGTAGACCTGGTGTCCGCCGGCATTCCCGATTAAGGGGTAGACCTGGTGTCCGCCGGCATTCCCGCTTAAGGGGTAGACCTGGTGTCCGCCTGCATTCCCGATTAAGGGGTAGACCTGGTGTCCGCCTGCATTCCCGCTTAAGGGGTAGACCTGTTGTCCGCCGGCATTCCCGCTTAAGGGGTAGACCTGTTGTCCGCCTGCATTCCCGCTTAAGGGGTAGACCTGGTGTCCGCCTGCATTCCCGATTAAGGGGTAGACCTGTTGTCCGCCGGCGTTCCCGATTATGGGGTAGACCTGGTGTCCGCCGGCATTCCCGCTTAAGGGGTAGACCTGTTGTCCGCCGGCATTCCCGCTTAAGGGGTAGACCTGTTGTGCGCCGGCATTCCCGCTGAAGGGGTAGACCTGTTGTCCGCCTGCATTCCCGATTAAGGGGTAGACCTGGTGTCCGCCTGCATTCCCGATTAAGGGGTAGAACTGGTGTCCGCCGGCATTCCCGATTAAGGGGTAGACCTGGTGTCCGCCTGCATTCCCGCTTAAGGGGTAGACCTGGTGTCCGCCGGCATTCCCGCTTAAGGGGTAGACCTGGTGTCCGCCGGCATTCCCGATTAAGGGGTAGACCTGTTGTCCGCCTGCATTCCCGATAAAGGGGTAGACCTGGTGTCCGCCGGCATTCCCGCTTAAGGGGTAGACCTGTTGTCCGCCTGCATTCCCGATTAAGGGGTAGACCTGGTGTCCGCCGGCATTCCCGCTTAAGGGGTAGACCTGGTGGCCGCCTGCATTCCCGATTAAGGGGTAGACCTGGTGTCCGCCAGCATTCCCGCTTAAGGGGTAGACCTGGTGTCCGCCGGCATTCCCGCTTAAGGGGTAGACCTGTTGTCCGCCTGCATTCCCGATTAAGGGGTAGACCTGGTGTCCGCCTGCATTCCCGCTTAAGGGGTAGACCTGTTGTCCGCCTGCATTCCCGATAAAGGTGTAGACCTGGTGTCCGCCGGCATTCCCGATTAAGGGGTAGACCTGTTGTCCGCCTGCATTCCCGATTAAGGGGTAGACCTGGTGTCCGCCGGCATTCCCGCTTAAGGGGTAGACCTGGTGTCCGCCTGCATTCCCGATTAAGGGGTAGACCTGGTGTCCGCATGCATTCCCGATTAAGGGGTAGACCTGGTGTCCGCCTGCATTCCCGATTAAGGGGTAGACCTGGTGTCCGCCTGCATTCCCGCTTAAGGGGTAGACCTGGTGTCCGCCGGCATTCCCGCTTAAGGGGTAGACCTGGTGTCCGCCGGCATTCCCGCTGAAGGGGTAGACCTGGTGTCCGCCTGCATTCCCGATTAAGGGGTAGACCTGGTGTCCGCCGGCATTCCCGCTTAAGGGGTAGACCTGGTGTCCGCCTGCATTCCCGATTAAGGGGTAGACCTGTTGTCCGCCGGCATTCCCGCTGAAGGGGTAGACCTGTTGTCCGCCTGCATTCCCGATTAAGGGGTAGACCTGGTGTCCGCCTGCATTCCCGATTAAGGGGTAGACCTGGTGTCCGCCGGCATTCCCGCTTAAGGGGTAGACCTGGTGTCCGCCGGCATTCCCGATTAAGGGGTAGACCTGTTGTCCGCCTGCATTCCCGATTAAGGGGTAGACCTGTTGTCCGCCTGCATTCCCGCTGAAGGGTAGACCTGTTGTCCGCCTGCATTCCCGCTTAAGGGGTAGACCTGGTGTCCGCCGGCATTCCCGATTAAGGGGTAGACCTGTTGTCCGCCTGCATTCCCGATTAAGGGGTAGACCTGTTGTCCGCCTGCATTCCCGCTTAAGGGGTAGACCTGTTGTCCGCCTGCATTCCCGATTAAGGGGTAGACCTGTTGTCCGCCTGCATTCCCGATTAAGGGGTAGACCTGGTGTCCGCCGGCATTCCCGCTTAAGGGGTAGACCTGTTGTCCGCCTGCATTCCCGATTAAGGGGTAGACCTGGTGTCCGCCTGCATTCCCGCTTAAGGGGTAGACCTGGTGTCCGCCGGCATTCCCGATTAAGGGGTAGACCTGTTGTCCGCCGGCATTCCCGCTTAAGGGGTAGACCTGGTGTCCGCCTGCATTCCCGATTAAGGGGTAGACCTGTTGTCCGCCGGCATTCCCGATTAAGGGGTAGACCTGGTGTCCGCCGGCATTCCCGGCTAAGGGGTAGACCTGTTGTCCGCCGGCATTCCCGCTTAAGGGGTAGACCTGTTGTCCGCCGGCATTCCCGCTTAAGGGGTAGACCTGTTGTCCGCCTGCATTCCCGATTAAGGGGTAGACCTGGTGTCCGCCTGCATTCCCGATTAAGGGGTAGACCTGGTGTCCGCCGGCATTCCCGATTAAGGGGTAGACCTGGTGTCCGCCTGCATTCCCGCTTAAGGGGTAGACCTGGTGTCCGCCTGGCATTCCCGCTTAAGGGGTAGACCTGGTGTCCGCCCGGCATTCCCGATTAAGGGGTAGACCTGTTGTCCGCCTGCATTCCCGATTAAGGGGTAGACCTGGTGTCCGCCGGCATTCCCGCTTAAGGGGTAGACCTGTTGTCCGCCTGCATTCCCGATTAAGGGGTAGACCTGGTGTCCGCCGGCATTCCCGCTTAAGGGGTAGACCTGGTGTCCGCCTGCATTCCCGATTAAGGGGTAGACCTGGTGTCCGCCAGCATTCCCGATTAAGGGGTAGACCTGGTGTCCGCCGGCATTCCAGCTTAAGGGGTAGACCTGTTGTCCGCCTGCATTCCCGATTAAGGGGTAGACCTGGTGTCCGCCTGCATTCCCGCTTAAGGGGTAGACCTGTTGTCCGCCTGCATTCCCGATTAAGGGGTAGACCTGGTGTCCGCCGGCATTCCCGATTAAGGGGTAGACCTGGTGTCCGCCTGCATTCCCGATTAAGGGGTAGACCTGTTGTCCGCCGGCATTCCCGATTAAGGGGTAGACCTGGTGTCCGCCCGGCATTCCCGATTAAGGGGTAGACCTGTTGTCCGCCTGGCATTCCCGATTAAGGGGTAGACCTGTTGTCCGCCGGCATTCCCGCTTAAGGGGTAGACCTGTTGTCCGCCGGCATTCCCGCTTAAGGGGTAGACCTGTTGTCCGCCTGCATTCCCGATTAAGGGGTAGACCTGGTGTCCGCCTGCATTCCGATTAAGGGGTAGACCTGGTGTCCGCCGGCATTCCCGATTAAGGGGTAGACCTGGTGTCCGCCTGCATTCCCGCTTAAGGGGTAGACCTGGTGTCCGCCTGCATTCCCGCTTAAGGGGTAGACCTGGTGTCCGCCGGCATTCCCGATTAAGGGGTAGACCTGTTGTCCGCCTGCATTCCCGATAAAGGGGTAGACCTGGTGTCCGCCGGCATTCCCGCTTAAGGGGTAGACCTGTTGTCCGCCTGCATTCCCGATTAAGGGGTAGACCTGGTGTCCGCCGGCATTCCCGCTTAAGGGGTAGACCTGGTGTCCGCCTGCATTCCCGATTAAGGGGTAGACCTGGTGTCCGCCGGCATTCCCGCTTAAGGGGTAGACCTGGTGTCCGCCGGCATTCCCGCTTAAGGGGTAGACCTGTTGTCCGCCTGCATTCCCGATTAAGGGGTAGACCTGGTGTCCGCCTGCATTCCCGCTTAAGGGGTAGACCTGTTGTCCGCCTGCATTCCCGATTAAGGGGTAGACCTGGTGTCCGCCGGCATTCCCGCTTAAGGGGTAGACCTGGTGTCCGCCTGCATTCCCGATTAAGGGGTAGACCTGGTGTCCGCCGGCATTCCCGCTTAAGGGGTAGACCTGGTGTCCGCCTGCATTCCCGATTAAGGGGTAGACCTGGTGTCCGCCTGCATTCCCGATTAAGGGGTAGACCTGGTGTCCGCCGGCATTCCCGATTAAGGGGTAGACCTGTTGTCCGCCGGCATTCCCGCTTAAGGGGTAGACCTGGTGTCCGCCGGCATTCCCGATTAAGGGTAGACCTGTTGTCCGCCTGCATTCCCGATTAAGGGGTAGACCTGGTGTCCGCCGGCATTCCCGCTTAAGGGGTAGACCTGTTGTCCGCCTGCATTCCCGATTAAGGGGTAGACCTGGTGTCCGCCGGCATTCCCGATTAAGGGGTAGACCTGGTGTCCGCCTGCATTCCCGCTTAAGGGGTAGACCTGGTGTCCGCCCGGCATTCCCGCTTAAGGGGTAGACCTGGTGTCCGCCGGCATTCCCGATTAAGGGGTAGACCTGTTGTCCGCCTGCATTCCCGATTAAGGGGTAGACCTGGTGTCCGCCGGCATTCCCGCTTAAGGGGTAGACCTGTTGTCCGCCTGCATTCCCGATTAAGGGGTAGACCTGGTGTCCGCCGGCATTCCCGCTTAAGGGGTAGACCTGGTGTCCGCCTGCATTCCCGATTAAGGGGTAGACCTGGTGTCCGCCGGCATTCCCGCTTAAGGGGTAGACCTGGTGTCCGCCGGCATTCCCGCTTAAGGGGTAGACCTGTTGTCCGCCTGCATTCCCGATTAAGGGGTAGACCTGGTGTCCGCCTGCATTCCCGCTTAAGGGGTAGACCTGTTGTCCGCCTGCATTCCCGATTAAGGGGTAGACCTGGTGTCCGCCGGCATTCCCGCTTAAGGGGTAGACCTGGTGTCCGCCTGCATTCCCGATTAAGGGGTAGACCTGGTGTCCGCCGGCATTCCCGCTTAAGGGGTAGACCTGGTGTCCGCCTGCATTCCCGATTAAGGGGTAGACCTGGTGTCCGCCTGCATTCCCGATTAAGGGGTAGACCTGGTGTCCGCCTGCATTCCCGATTAAGGGGTAGACCTGGTGTCCGCCGGCATTCCCGATTAAGGGGTAGACCTGGTGTCCGCCGGCATTCCCGCTAAGGGGTAGACCTGGTGTCCGCCTGCATTCCCGATTAAGGGGTAGACCTGGTGTCCGCCGGCATTCCCGATTAAGGGGTAGACCTGTTGTCCGCCTGCATTCCCGATTAAGGGGTAGACCTGGTGTCCGCCTGCATTCCCGATTAAGGGGTAGACCTGGTGTCCGCCGGCATTCCCGCTTAAGGGGTAGACCTGGTGTCCGCCGGCATTCCCGGTTAAGGGGTAGACCTGGTGTCCGCCGGCATTCCCGCTTAAGGGGTAGACCTGTTGTCCGCCTGCATTCCCGATTAAGGGGTAGACCTGGTGTCCGCCTGCATTCCCGCTTAAGGGGTAGACCTGGTGTCCGCCTGGCATTCCCGATTAAGGGGTAGACCTGTTGTCCGCCTGCATTCCCGCTTAAGGGGTAGACCTGGTGTCCGCCTGCATTCCCGATTAAGGGGTAGACCTGGTGTCCGCCGGCATTCCCGATTAAGGGGTAGACCTGGTGTCCGCCGGCATTCCCGCTTAAGGGGTAGACCTGTTGTCCGCCGGCATTCCCGCTTAAGGGGTAGACCTGGTGTCCGCCGGCATTCCCGCTTAAGGGGTAGACCTGTTGTCCGCCTGCATTCCCGATTAAGGGGTAGACCTGGTGTCCGCCTGCATTCCCGATTAAGGGTAGACCTGGTGTCCGCCTGCATTCCCGATTAAGGGGTAGACCTGGTGTCCGCCTGCATTCCCGCTTAAGGGGTAGACCTGGTGTCCGCCGGCATTCCCGCTTAAGGGGTAGACCTGGTGTCCGCCGGCATTCCCGATTAAGGGGTAGACCTGTTGTCCGCCTGCATTCCCGATTAAGGGGTAGACCTGGTGTCCGCCGGCATTCCCGCTTAAGGGGTAGACCTGTTGTCCGCCTGCATTCCCGCTTAAGGGGTAGACCTGGTGTCCGCCGGCATTCCCGCTTAAGGGGTAGACCTGGTGTCCGCCTGCATTCCCGATTAAGGGGTAGACCTGGTGTTCGCCGGCATTCCCGCTTAAGGGGTAGACCTGTTGTCCGCCTGCATTCCCGATTAAGGGGTAGACCTGTTGTCCGCCTGCATTCCCGATTAAGGGGTAGACCTGGTGTCCGCCTGCATTCCCGCTTAAGGGGTAGACCTGTTGTCCGCCTGCATTCCCGATTAAGGGGTAGACCTGGTGTCCGCCGGCATTCCCGATTAAGGGGTAGACCTGTTGTCCGCCTGCATTCCCGATTAAGGGGTAGACCTGGTGTCCGCCGGCATTCCCGCTTAAGGGGTAGACCTGGTGTCCGCCTGCATTCCCGATTAAGGGGTAGACCTGGTGTCCGCCTGCATTCCCGCTTAAGGGGTAGACCTGGTGTCCGCCGGCATTCCCGCTTAAGGGGTAGACCTGTTGTCCGCCTGCATTCCCGATTAAGGGGTAGACCTGGTGTCCGCCGGCATTCCCGCTTAAGGGGTAGACCTGGTGTCCGCCGGCATTCCCGATTAAGGGGTAGACCTGGTGTCGCCTGCATTCCCGATTAAGGGGTAGACCTGGTGTCCGCCGGCATTCCCGATTAAGGGGTAGACCTGGTGTCCGCCGGCATTCCCGATTAAGGGGTAGACCTGGTGTCCGCCTGCATTCCCGATTAAGGGGTAGACCTGGTGTCCGCCTGCATTCCCGATTAAGGGGTAGACCTGGTGTCCGCCTGCATTCCCGATTAAGGGGTAGACCTGGTGTCCGCCGGCATTCCCGCTTAAGGGGTAGACCTGGTGTCCGCCGGCATTCCCGCTTAAGGGGTAGACCTGTTGTCCGCCGGCATTCCCGCTTAAGGGGTAGACCTGTTGTCCGCCTGCATTCCCGATTAAGGGGTAGACCTGGTGTCCGCCTGCATTCCCGCTTAAGGGGTAGACCTGTTGTCCGCCGGCATTCCCGCTTAAGGGGTAGACCTGTTGTCCGCCTGCATTCCCGATTAAGGGGTAGACCTGGTGTCCGCCTGCATTCCCGCTTAAGGGGTAGACCTGGTGTCCGCCGGCATTCCCGCTTAAGGGGTAGACCTGGTGTCCGCCGGCATTCCCGCTTAAGGGGTAGACCTGGTGTCCGCCGGCATTCCCGCTTAAGGGGTAGACCTGTTGTCCGCCTGCATTCCCGATTAAGGGGTAGACCTGGTGTCCGCCGGCATTCCCGATTAAGGGGTAGACCTGGTGTCCGCCGGCATTCCCGCTTAAGGGGTAGACCTGGTGTCCGCCGGCATTCCCGATTAAGGGGTAGACCTGGTGTCCGCCGGCATTCCCGCTTAAGGGGTAGACCTGTTGTCCGCCTGCATTCCCGATTAAGGGGTAGACCTGGTGTCCGCCGGCATTCCCGATTAAGGGGTAGACCTGGTGTCCGCCTGCATTCCCGATTAAGGGGTAGACCTGGTGTCCGCCGGCATTCCCGCTTAAGGGGTAGACCTGGTGTCCGCCGGCATTCCCGCTTAAGGGGTAGACCTGGTGTCCGCCGGCATTCCCGATTAAGGGGTAGACCTGGTGTCCGCCTGCATTCCCGATTAAGGGGTAGACCTGGTGTCCGCCGGCATTCCGCTTAAGGGGTAGACCTGTTGTCCGCCGGCATTCCCGCTTAAGGGGTAGACCTGTTGTCCGCCGGCATTCCCGCTTAAGGGGTAGACCTGTTGTCCGCCTGCATTCCCGATTAAGGGGTAGACCTGGTGTCCGCCTGCATTCCCGATTAAGGGGTAGACCTGGTGTCCGCCGGCATTCCCGATTAAGGGGTAGACCTGGTGTCCGCCTGCATTCCCGCTTAAGGGGTAGACCTGTTGTCCGCCTGCATTCCCGATTAAGGGGTAGACCTGGTGTCCGCCGGCATTCCCGCTTAAGGGGTAGACCTGTTGTCCGCCTGCATTCCCGATTAAGGGGTAGACCTGGTGTCCGCCGGCATTCCCGATTAAGGGGTAGACCTGGTGTCCGCCTGCATTCCCGATTAAGGGGTAGACCTGTTGTCCGCCGGCATTCCCGATTAAGGGGTAGACCTGGTGTCCGCCGGCATTCCCGCTTAAGGGGTAGACCTGTTGTCCGCCTGGCATTCCCGCTTAAGGGGTAGACCTGTTGTCCGCCGGCATTCCCGCTTAAGGGGTAGACCTGTTGTCCGCCCGGCATTCCCGCTTAAGGGGTAGACCTGTTGTCCGCCTGCATTCCCGATTAAGGGGTAGACCTGGTGTCCGCCTGCATTCCCGATTAAGGGGTAGACCTGGTGTCCGCCGGCATTCCCGGTAAAGGGGTAGACCTGGTGTCCGCCTGCATTCCCGCTTAAGGGGTAGACCTGGTGTCCGCCGGCATTCCCGCTTAAGGGGTAGACCTGTTGTCCGCCTGCATTCCCGATTAAGGGGTAGACCTGTTGTCCGCCTGCATTCCCGATTAAGGGGTAGACCTGGTGTCCGCCGGCATTCCCGCTTAAGGGGTAGACCTGTTGTCCGCCTGCATTCCCGATTAAGGGGTAGACCTGGTGTCCGCCGGCATTCCCGCTTAAGGGGTAGACCTGTTGTCCGCCTGCATTCCCGATTAAGGGGTAGACCTGTTGTCCGCCGGCATTCCCGCTTAAGGGGTAGACCTGGTGTCCGCCGGCATTCCCGCTTAAGGGGTAGACCTGTTGTCCGCCTGCATTCCCGATTAAGGGGTAGACCTGGTGTCCGCCTGCATTCCCGCTTAAGGGGTAGACCTGTTGTCCGCCTGCATTCCCGATTAAGGGGTAGACCTGGTGTCCGCCCGGCATTCCCGATTAAGGGGTAGACCTGGTGTCCGCCTGCATTCCCGATTAAGGGGTAGACCTGGTGTCCGCCGGCATTCCCGCTTAAGGGGTAGACCTGGTGTCCGCCTGCATTCCCGATTAAGGGGTAGACCTGGTGTCCGCCTGCATTCCCGATTAAGGGGTAGACCTGTTGTCCGCCTGCATTCCCGATTAAGGGGTAGACCTGGTGTCCGCCGGCATTCCCGATTAAGGGGTAGACCTGGTGTCCGCCGGCATTCCCGATTAAGGGGTAGACCTGGTGTCCGCCTGCATTCCCGATTAAGGGGTAGACCTGGTGTCCGCCGGCATTCCCGCTTAAGGGGTAGACCTGTTGTCCGCCTGCATTCCCGATTAAGGGGTAGACCTGGTGTCCGCCGGCATTCCCGATTAAGGGGTAGACCTGGTGTCCGCCTGCATTCCCGCTTAAGGGGTAGACCTGGTGTCCGCCGGCATTCCCGCTTAAGGGGTAGACCTGGTGTCCGCCGGCATTCCCGATTAAGGGGTAGACCTGTTGTCCGCCTGCATTCCCGATTAAGGGGTAGACCTGGTGTCCGCCGGCATTCCCGCTTAAGGGGTAGACCTGTTGTCCGCCTGCATTCCCGATTAAGGGGTAGACCTGGTGTCCGCCGGCATTCCCGCTTAAGGGGTAGACCTGTTGTCCGCCTGCATTCCCGATTAAGGGGTAGACCTGGTGTCCGCCGGCATTCCCGCTTAAGGGGTAGACCTGGTGTCCGCCGGCATTCCCGCTTAAGGGGTAGACCTGTTGTCCGCCTGCATTCCCGATTAAGGGGTAGACCTGGTGTCCGCCTGCATTCCCGCTTAAGGGGTAGACCTGTTGTCCGCCTGCATTCCCGATTAAGGGGTAGACCTGGTGTCCGCCGGCATTCCCGATTAAGGGGTAGACCTGGTGTCCGCCTGCATTCCCGATTAAGGGGTAGACCTGGTGTCCGCCGGCATTCCCGCTTAAGGGGTAGACCTGTTGTCCGCCTGCATTCCCGATTAAGGGGTAGACCTGGTGTCCGCCTGCATTCCCGATTAAGGGGTAGACCTGGTGTCCGCCTGCATTCCCGATTAAGGGGTAGACCTGGTGTCCGCCGGCATTCCCGCTTAAGGGGTAGACCTGGTGTCCGCCGGCATTCCCGCTTAAGGGGTAGACCTGTTGTCCGCCTGCATTCCCGATTAAGGGGTAGACCTGGTGTCCGCCGGCATTCCCGCTTAAGGGGTAGACCTGGTGTCCGCCTGCATTCCCGATTAAGGGGTAGACCTGGTGTCCGCCTGCATTCCCGATTAAGGGGTAGACCTGGTGTCCGCCGGCATTCCCGCTTAAGGGGTAGACCTGGTGTCCGCCGGCATTCCCGATTAAGGGGTAGACCTGGTGTCCGCCGGCATTCCCGATTAAGGGGTAGACCTGTTGTCCGCCTGCATTCCCGATTAAGGGGTAGACCTGGTGTCCGCCTGCATTCCCGCTTAAGGGGTAGACCTGGTGTCCGCCGGCATTCCCGCTTAAGGGGTAGACCTGTTGTCCGCCTGCATTCCCGCTTAAGGGGTAGACCTGGTGTCCGCCTGCATTCCCGATTAAGGGGTAGACCTGTTGTCCGCCTGGCATTCCCGATTAAGGGGTAGACCTGGTGTCCGCCGGCATTCCCGCTTAAGGGGTAGACCTGTTGTCCGCCTGCATTCCCGCTTAAGGGGTAGACCTGTTGTCCGCCGGCATTCCCGCTTAAGGGGTAGACCTGTTGTCCGCCTGCATTCCCGATTAAGGGGTAGACCTGGTGTCCGCCTGCATTCCCGATTAAGGGGTAGACCTGGTGTCCGCCTGCATTCCCGATTAAGGGGTAGACCTGTTGTCCGCCTGCATTCCCGCTTAAGGGGTAGACCTGTTGTCCGCCTGCATTCCCGCTTAAGGGGTAGACCTGTTGTCCGCCTGCATTCCCGATTAAGGGGTAGACCTGTTGTCCGCCTGCATTCCCGATTAAGGGGTAGACCTGGTGTCCGCCGGCATTCCCGCTTAAGGGGTAGACCTGTTGTCCGCCTGCATTCCCGATTAAGGGGTAGACCTGTTGTCCGCCTGCATTCCCGATTAAGGGGTAGACCTGGTGTCCGCCTGCATTCCCGATTAAGGGGTAGACCTGGTGTCCGCCTGCATTCCCGCTTAAGGGGTAGACCTGTTGTCCGCCTGCATTCCCGATTAAGGGGTAGACCTGTTGTCCGCCTGCATTCCCGATTAAGGGGTAGACCTGGTGTCCGCCTGCATTCCCGCTTAAGGGGTAGACCTGTTGTCCGCCTGCATTCCCGATTAAGGGGTAGACCTGGTGTCCGCCGGCATTCCGATTAAGGGGTAGACCTGTTGTCCGCCTGCATTCCCGATTAAGGGGTAGACCTGGTGTCCGCCCGGCATTCCCGCTTAAGGGGTAGACCTGGTGTCGCCTGCATTCCCGATTAAGGGGTAGACCTGGTGTCCGCCTGCATTCCCGCTTAAGGGGTAGACCTGGTGTCCGCCGGCATTCCCGCTTAAGGGGTAGACCTGTTGTCCGCCTGCATTCCCGATTAAGGGGTAGACCTGGTGTCCGCCGGCATTCCAGCTTAAGGGGTAGACCTGTTGTCCGCCTGCATTCCCGATTAAGGGGTAGACCTGGTGTCCGCCGGCATTCCCGATTAAGGGGTAGACCTGGTGTCCGCCGGCATTCCCGATTAAGGGGTAGACCTGGTGTCCGCCGGCATTCCCGATTAAGGGGTAGACCTGGTGTCCGCCTGCATTCCCGATTAAGGGGTAGACCTGGTGTCCGCCTGCATTCCCGATTAAGGGGTAGACCTGGTGTCCGCCGGCATTCCCGCTTAAGGGGTAGACCTGGTGTCCGCCTGCATTCCCGATTAAAGGGTAGACCTGTTGTCCGCCCGGCATTCCCGCTTAAGGGGTAGACCTGTTGTCCGCCTGCATTCCCGATTAAGGGGTAGACCTGGTGTCCGCCTGCATTCCCGCTTAAGGGGTAGACCTGTTGTCCGCCTGGCATTCCCGCTGAAGGGGTAGACCTGTTGTCCGCCTGCATTCCCGATTAAGGGGTAGACCTGGTGTCCGCCTGCATTCCCGATTAAGGGGTAGACCTGGTGTCCGCCGGCATTCCCGCTTAAGGGGTAGACCTGTTGTCCGCCGGCATTCCCGCTTAAGGGGTAGACCTGGTGTCCGCCGGCATTCCCGCTTAAGGGGTAGACCTGTTGTCCGCCTGCATTCCCGATTAAGGGGTAGACCTGGTGTCCGCCGGCATTCCCGATTAAGGGGTAGACCTGGTGTCCGCCTGCATTCCCGCTTAAGGGGTAGACCTGGTGTCCGCCGGCATTCCCGATTAAGGGGTAGACCTGGTGTCCGCCCGGCATTCCCGCTTAAGGGGTAGACCTGTTGTCCGCCTGCATTCCCGATTAAGGGGTAGACCTGGTGTCCGCCGGCATTCCCGCTTAAGGGGTAGACCTGGTGTCCGCCTGCATTCCCGATTAAGGGGTAGACCTGGTGTCCGCCGGCATTCCCGATTAAGGGGTAGACCTGTTGTCCGCCGGCATTCCCGCTTAAGGGGTAGACCTGGTGTCCGCCTGCATTCCCGATTAAGGGGTAGACCTGGTGTCCGCCTGCATTCCCGATTAAGGGGTAGACCTGGTGTCCGCCGGCATTCCGGCTTAAGGGAGTAGACCTGGTGTCCGCCGGCATTCCCGCTTAAGGGGTAGACCTGTTGTCCGCCGGCATTCCCGCTTAAGGGGTAGACCTGTTGTCCGCCGGCATTCCCGATTAAGGGGTAGACCTGGTGTCCGCCTGCATTCCCGATTAAGGGGTAGACCTGGTGTCCGCCGGCATTCCCGATTAAGGGGTAGACCTGGTGTCCGCCTGCATTCCCGATTAAGGGGTAGACCTGGTGTCCGCCGGCATTCCCGCTTAAGGGGTAGACCTGTTGTCCGCCTGCATTCCCGCTTAAGGGGTAGACCTGGTGTCCGCCTGCATTCCCGATTAAGGGGTAGACCTGTTGTCCGCCTGCATTCCCGATTAAGGGGTAGACCTGGTGTCCGCCGGCATTCCCGATTAAGGGGTAGACCTGTTGTCCGCCTGCATTCCCGATTAAGGGGTAGACCTGGTGTCCGCCGGCATTCCCGATTAAGGGGTAGACCTGGTGTCCGCCGGCATTCCCGATTAAGGGGTAGACCTGGTGTCCGCCTGCATTCCCGCTTAAGGGGTAGACCTGTTGTCCGCCGGCATTCCCGCTTAAGGGGTAGACCTGTTGTCCGCCTGCATTCCCGATTAAGGGGTAGACCTGGTGTCCGCCGGCATTCCGCTTAAGGGGTAGACCTGTTGTCCGCCGGCATTCCCGCTTAAGGGGTAGACCTGGTGTCCGCCTGCATTCCCGATTAAGGGGTAGACCTGGTGTCCGCCGGCATTCCCGATTAAGGGGTAGACCTGGTGTCCGCCTGGCATTCCCGATTAAGGGGTAGACCTGTTGTCCGCCTGCATTCCCGCTTAAGGGGTAGACCTGGTGTCCGCCGGCATTCCCGCTTAAGGGGTAGACCTGTTGTCCGCCTGCATTCCCGATTAAGGGGTAGACCTGGTGTCCGCCGGCATTCCCGATTAAGGGGTAGACCTGTTGTCCGCCTGGCATTCCCGATTAAGGGGTAGACCTGTTGTCCGCCTGCATTCCCGCTTAAGGGGTAGACCTGGTGTCCGCCGGCATTCCCGATTAAGGGGTAGACCTGTTGTCCGCCTGCATTCCCGATTAAGGGGTAGACCTGGTGTCCGCCTGCATTCCCGATTAAGGGGTAGACCTGGTGTCCGCCGGCATTCCCGCTTAAGGGGTAGACCTGTTGTCCGCCTGCATTCCCGATTAAGGGGTAGACCTGGTGTCCGCCGGCATTCCCGCTTAAGGGGTAGACCTGTTGTCCGCCGGCATTCCCGCTTAAGGGGTAGACCTGTTGTCCGCCTGCATTCCCGATTAAGGGGTAGACCTGGTGTCCGCCTGCATTCCCGATTAAGGGGTAGACCTGTTGTCCGCCGGCATTCCCGCTTAAGGGGTAGACCTGGTGTCCGCCTGCATTCCCGATTAAGGGGTAGACCTGTTGTCCGCCTGCATTCCCGCTTAAGGGGTAGACCTGGTGTCCGCCGGCATTCCCGATTAAGGGGTAGACCTGGTGTCCGCCGGCATTCCCGATTAAGGGGTAGACCTGGTGTCCGCCTGCATTCCCGCTTAAGGGGTAGACCTGGTGTCCGCCTGCATTCCCGATTAAGGGGTAGACCTGGTGTCCGCCGGCATTCCCGCTTAAGGGGTAGACCTGGTGTCCGCCGGCATTCCCGCTAAGGGGTAGACCTGTTGTCCGCCTGCATTCCCGCTTAAGGGGTAGACCTGGTGTCCGCCTGCATTCCCGATTAAGGGGTAGACCTGGTGTCCGCCTGGCATTCCCGCTTAAGGGGTAGACCTGTTGTCCGCCTGCATTCCCGATTAAGGGGTAGACCTGGTGTCCGCCTGCATTCCCGATTAAGGGGTAGACCTGTTGTCCGCCGGCATTCCCGCTTAAGGGGTAGACCTGTTGTCCGCCTGCATTCCCGATTAAGGGGTAGACCTGTTGTCCGCCTGCATTCCCGCTTAAGGGGTAGACCTGGTGTCCGCCTGCATTCCCGATTAAGGGGTAGACCTGGTGTCCGCCGGCATTCCCGCTTAAGGGGTAGACCTGGTGTCCGCCTGCATTCCCGATTAAGGGGTAGACCTGGTGTCCGCCTGCATTCCCGATTAAGGGGTAGACCTGGTGTCCGCCGGCATTCCCGCTTAAGGGGTAGACCTGTTGTCCGCCGGCATTCCCGATTAAGGGGTAGACCTGGTGTCCGCCTGCATTCCCGCTTAAGGGGTAGACCTGGTGTCCGCCGGCATTCCCGATTAAGGGGTAGACCTGGTGTCCGCCTGCATTCCCGCTTAAGGGGTAGACCTGGTGTCCGCCTGCATTCCCGCTTAAGGGGTAGACCTGGTGTCCGCCGGCATTCCCGATTAAGGGGTAGACCTGTTGTCCGCCTGCATTCCCGATTAAGGGGTAGACCTGGTGTCCGCCGGCATTCCCGCTTAAGGGGTAGACCTGTTGTCCGCCTGCATTCCCGCTTAAGGGGTAGACCTGGTGTCCGCCGGCATTCCCGCTTAAGGGGTAGACCTGTTGTCCGCCTGCATTCCCGATTAAGGGGTAGACCTGGTGTCCGCCGGCATTCCCGCTTAAGGGGTAGACCTGGTGTCCGCCTGCATTCCCGATTAAGGGGTAGACCTGGTGTCCGCCTGGCATTCCCGATTAAGGGGTAGACCTGGTGTCCGCCTGCATTCCCGATTAAGGGGTAGACCTGGTGTCCGCCGGCATTCCCGCTTAAGGGGTAGACCTGGTGTCCGCCGGCATTCCCGATTAAGGGGTAGACCTGGTGTCCGCCTGCATTCCCGATTAAGGGGTAGACCTGGTGTCCGCCGGCATTCCCGCTTAAGGGGTAGACCTGGTGTCCGCCGGCATTCCCGCTTAAGGGGTAGACCTGGTGTCCGCCGGCATTCCCGCTAAGGGGTAGACCTGGTGTCCGCCTGCATTCCCGATTAAGGGGTAGACCTGGTGTCCGCCGGCATTCCCGATTAAGGGGTAGACCTGTTGTCCGCCTGCATTCCCGATTAAGGGGTAGACCTGGTGTCCGCCGGCATTCCCGCTAAGGGGTAGACCTGGTGTCCGCCGGCATTCCCGCTTAAGGGGTAGACCTGTTGTCCGCCTGCATTCCCGATTAAGGGGTAGACCTGGTGTCCGCCTGGCATTCCCGATTAAGGGGTAGACCTGTTGTCCGCCTGCATTCCCGATTAAGGGGTAGACCTGTTGTCCGCCTGCATTCCCGATTAAGGGGTAGACCTGGTGTCCGCCGGCATTCCCGCTTAAGGGGTAGACCTGGTGTCCGCCTGCATTCCCGATTAAGGGGTAGACCTGGTGTCCGCCTGGCATTCCCGCTTAAGGGGTAGACCTGGTGTCCGCCGGCATTCCCGATTAAGGGGTAGACCTGTTGTCCGCCGGCATTCCCGCTTAAGGGGTAGACCTGTTGTCCGCCTGCATTCCCGATTAAGGGGTAGACCTGGTGTCCGCCTGCATTCCCGCTTAAGGGGTAGACCTGGTGTCCGCCGGCATTCCCGCTTAAGGGGTAGACCTGGTGTCCGCCTGCATTCCCGATTAAGGGGTAGACCTGGTGTCCGCCTGCATTCCCGCTTAAGGGGTAGACCTGGTGTCCGCCGGCATTCCCGCTTAAGGGGTAGACCTGTTGTCCGCCTGCATTCCCGATTAAGGGGTAGACCTGGTGTCCGCCTGGCATTCCCGCTTAAGGGGTAGACCTGGTGTCCGCCGGCATTCCCGCTTAAGGGGTAGACCTGTTGTCCGCCTGCATTCCCGATTAAGGGGTAGACCTGTTGTCCGCCTGCATTCCCGATTAAGGGGTAGACCTGGTGTCCGCCGGCATTCCCGCTTAAGGGGTAGACCTGTTGTCCGCCTGCATTCCCGATTAAGGGGTAGACCTGGTGTCCGCCTGCATTCCCGATTAAGGGGTAGACCTGGTGTCCGCCGGCATTCCCGCTTAAGGGGTAGACCTGTTGTCCGCCGGCATTCCCGCTTAAGGGGTAGACCTGGTGTCCGCCGGCATTCCCGCTTAAGGGGTAGACCTGTTGTCCGCCTGGCATTCCCGCTTAAGGGGTAGACCTGTTGTCCGCCTGCATTCCCGATTAAGGGGTAGACCTGTTGTCCGCCTGCATTCCCGATTAAGGGGTAGACCTGGTGTCCGCCGGCATTCCCGCTTAAGGGGTAGACCTGGTGTCCGCCTGCATTCCCGCTTAAGGGGTAGACCTGTTGTCCGCCTGCATTCCCGATTAAGGGGTAGACCTGTTGTCCGCCTGCATTCCCGATTAAGGGGTAGACCTGGTGTCCGCCGGCATTCCCGCTTAAGGGGTAGACCTGGTGTCCGCCTGCATTCCCGCTTAAGGGGTAGACCTGTTGTCCGCCGGCATTCCCGATTAAGGGGTAGACCTGGTGTCCGCCGGCATTCCCGCTTAAGGGGTAGACCTGTTGTCCGCCTGCATTCCCGATTAAGGGGTAGACCTGGTGTCCGCCGGCATTCCCGCTTAAGGGGTAGACCTGTTGTCCGCCTGCATTCCCGATTAAGGGGTAGACCTGGTGTCCGCCTGCATTCCCGCTTAAGGGGTAGACCTGGTGTCCGCCGGCATTCCCGATTAAGGGGTAGACCTGGTGTCCGCCTGCATTCCCGATTAAGGGGTAGACCTGTTGTCCGCCTGCATTCCCGCTTAAGGGGTAGACCTGGTGTCCGCCGGCATTCCGGCTAAGGGGTAGACCTGGTGTCCGCCTGCATTCCCGATTAAGGGGTAGACCTGGTGTCCGCCTGCATTCCCGCTTAAGGGGTAGACCTGTTGTCCGCCCGGCATTCCCGCTTAAGGGGTAGACCTGTTGTCCGCCTGGCATTCCCGCTTAAGGGGTAGACCTGTTGTCCGCCTGCATTCCCGATTAAGGGGTAGACCTGTTGTCCGCCGGCATTCCCGCTTAAGGGGTAGACCTGGTGTCCGCCGGCATTCCCGATTAAGGGGTAGACCTGGTGTCCGCCGGCATTCCCGCTAAGGGGTAGACCTGTTGTCGCCTGCATTCCCGATTAAGGGGTAGACCTGGTGTCCGCCTGCATTCCCGCTTAAGGGGTAGACCTGGTGTCCGCCGGCATTCCCGATTAAGGGGTAGACCTGGTGTCCGCCTGGCATTCCCGATTAAGGGGTAGACCTGGTGTCCGCCTGCATTCCCGATTAAGGGGTAGACCTGTTGTCCGCCTGCATTCCCGATTAAAGGGGTAGACCTGGTGTCCGCCGGCATTCCCGCTTAAGGGGTAGACCTGTTGTCCGCCTGCATTCCCGATTAAGGGGTAGACCTGGTGTCCGCCGGCATTCCCGCTTAAGGGGTAGACCTGGTGTCCGCCTGGCATTCCCGCTTAAGGGGTAGACCTGGTGTCCGCCTGCATTCCCGATTAAGGGGTAGACCTGTTGTCGCCTGCATTCCCGCTTAAGGGGTAGACCTGGTGTCCGCCGGCATTCCCGCTTAAGGGGTAGACCTGTTGTCCGCCTGCATTCCCGATTAAGGGGTAGACCTGGTGTCCGCCGGCATTCCCGCTTAAGGGGTAGACCTGTTGTCCGCCGGCATTCCCGCTTAAGGGGTAGACCTGGTGTCCGCCGGCATTCCCGCTTAAGGGGTAGACCTGTTGTCCGCCTGCATTCCCGATTAAGGGGTAGACCTGGTGTCCGCCGGCATTCCCGATTAAGGGTAGACCTG
>JAKWBO010001110.1:0-18792 GCA_034336685.1 Luscinia luscinia
GGTTAACCTGGTAACTGGGACACAAGACTCCAGCACCTCGTGGTGGGCGTGCAGAACTGGTTGCGTGTGCCACTGGGTGTGCCGCCACGGCCGGCCCACCCGTGGGGTGGGGCGTGCAGAACTGTTTGCGTGTGCCTCTGGGTGTGCCGCCACGGCCGGCCCCACCCGTGGGGTGGGGCGTGCAGAAGGGCCTGCGTGTTGCCTCTGGGTGTGCCGCCACGGCCGGCCCACCCGTGGAGTGGGCGTGCAGAAGGGCCTGCGTTGCCTCTGGGGTGTGCCGCCACGGCCGGCCCACCCGTGGGGTGGGCGTGCAGAAGCGGCCTGCAGTTTTCCCCTGGGTGTGCCGCCACGGCCGGCCCCACCCCGTGGGTGGGTGTGCAGAAGGCACTGCGTTTGCCTCTGGGTGTGCAGGCACGGCCGGCCTACCCGTGGGTGGGCGTGCAGAAGGGCCTGCGGTTTCCTCTGGGTGTGCCGCCACGGCCGGCCCACCAGTGGGTGGGCGTGCAGAAGGCCCTGCGGTTGCCTCTGGCTGTGCAGCCATGGCCGGCCTACCCGTGGGTGCGCGTGCAGAACTGTTTGCATGTGGCTATGGGTGTGCCGCCACAGCCGGCTCACCTGTGGGTGGGCGTGCAGAAGGGCCTGCGGTTGCCCCTGGGTGTGACGCCACGGCCGGCCAACCCGTGGGTGGGCGTGCAGAAGGGTCTGCGGTTTTCTCTGGGTTTACGCAACGGCCGGCTCCCCCGTGGGAGGGCGTGGAGAACTATTTGCCTGTGCCCCTGGGTGTGCCGCTAGGGCCGGCCCACCCGTGGGTGGGCGTGCAGAAGGGCCTGCGGTTGCCCCTGAATGAGCCGCCACAGCCGGCCCACCTGTAAGCGGGCGTGCAGAACTGTTTGCGTGTGCCTCTGGGTGTGCCGCCACGGTCGGCCCACCCGTGGGTGGGCGTGCAGAACTGTTTGCGTGTGGCCCTGGGTGTGCCGCCACGGCCGGCCCACCCGTGGGTGGGCGTGCAGAAGGGTTTGCGTTTGCCTCTGAGTGTGCCGCCACGGCCGGCCCACCCGTTATTGGGTGTGCAGAAGGCCCTGTGTTGGCCTCTGGGTGTGCAGCCACGGCCGGCCTACCCGTGGTTGGGCGTGCAGAAGGGCCAGCGGTTACCTCTGGGTGTGCCGCCACGGCCAGCCCACCCGTGGGGGGGCGTGCAGAAGGGCCTGCGGTTGCCTCTGGGTGTGCCGCCACGGCCGGCCCACCCGTGGGTGGGGCGTGCAGAAGGGTTTGCGTGTGCCTCTGGGGTGTGCCGCCACGGCCGGCCCACCCGTGGGTGGGGCGTGCAGAACTGTTTGCGTGTTGCCTCTGCGTGTGCCGCCACGGCCGGCCCACCCGTTGGTGGGGCGTGCAGAAGGCCCTGCGTTTGCCTCTGGGTGTGCAGCCACGGCCGGCCTACCCGTGGGTGGGCGTGCAGAAGGGGCCTGCGGTTGCCTCTGGGGTGTGCCGCCACGGCCAGCCCACCCGTGGGTGGGGCGTGCAGA
Organism: Luscinia luscinia; assembly: GCA_034336685.1. Lineage (NCBI taxonomy): Eukaryota > Metazoa > Chordata > Aves > Passeriformes > Muscicapidae > Luscinia > Luscinia luscinia. The sequence continues at coordinate 1,524 of JAKWBO010001110.1, forward strand.
ACGGCCTGCAGTTTCTTCTGGGTGTGCCGCAGCGACCAGCTTACCCGTGGGTGGGCGTGCAGAACTGTTTGCGTGTGCCTCTGGGTGTGCCGCCACGGCCGGCCCACCCGTGGGTGGGCGTGCAGAACTGCTTGCGTGTGCCTCTGGGTGTGCCGCCACGGTCGGCCCACCCGTGGGGTGGGCGTGCAGTAGGGGCCTGCGTTTGCCTCTGGGTGTGCCGCCACGGCCGGCCCACCCGTGGGTGGGGCGTGCAGAAGGCCCTGCGTTTGCCTCTGGGTGTGCAGCCACGGCCGGCCTACCCGTGGGTGGGGCGTGCAGAAGGGCCTGCGGTTGCCTCTGGGGTGTGCCGCCACGGCCGGCCCACCCGTGGGTGGGCGTGCAGAAGGGCCTGCTGTTGCCTCTGGGTGTACAGCCACGGCCGGCCTACCCGTGGGTGGGCGTGCCGAAGGGCCTGCGATTACCTCTGGGTGTGCCGCCACGGCCAGCCCACCCGTGGGTGGGCGTGCAGAAAAGCCTGCAGTTTCTTCTGGGTTGGCGCTAGCGACCAGCTTACCCGTGGGTGGGCGTGCAGAACTGTTTGCGTGTGCCTCTGGGTGTGCCGCCACGGTCGGCCCACCCGTGGGTGGAGCGTGCAGAAGGGCCTGAGGTTGCCCCTGGGGTGTGCCGCCACGGTAGGCCCACCCGTGTGTGGGGCGTGCAGAAGGGCCTGCGTTTGCCTCTGGGTGTGCCGCCACGGCCGGCCCACCCGTGGGTGGGCGTGCAGAAGGGTTTGCGTTTGCCTCTGAGTGTGCCGCCACGGCCGGCCCATCCGTGGGTGGGGCGTGCAGAAAGGCCTGCGTTTGCCTCTGGGGTGTGCCACCACGGCCGGCCCACCCGTTGGTGGGTGTGCAGAAGGCCCTGCGTTTGCCTCTGGGTGTGCAGCCACGGCCGGCCTACCCGTGGTTGGGGCGTGCAGAAGGGCCTGCGGTTACCTCTGGGGTGTGCCGCCTCGGCCAGCCCACCCGAGGGTGGGGCGTGCAGAAGGGCCTGCAGTTTCTTCTGGGTTGGCGCTAGCGACCAGCTTACCCGTGGGTGGGCGTGCAGAACTGTTTGCGTGTGCCTCTGGGGTGTGCCGCCACGGCCGGCCCACCCGTGGGTGGGCGTGCAGAACTGTTTGCGTGTGCCTCTGGGTGTGCCGCCACGGCCGGCCCACCCGTGGGTGGGCGTGCAGTGGGCCTGCGGTTGCTTCTGGGTGTGCCGCCACAGCCGGCCCACCCGTTGGTGGGTGTGCAGAAGGCCCTGCGGTTGCCTCTGGGGTGTGCAGCCACGGCCGGCCTACCCGTGGGTGGGGAGTGCAGAAGGGCCTGCGCTTACCTCTGGGTGTGCCGCCACGGCCAGCCCACCCGTGGGTGGGCGTGCAGAAGGGCCTGCAGTTTTCTGGGTTGGCGCAGCGACCAGCTTACCCGTGGGTGGGCGTGCAGAACTGTTTGGGTGTGCCTCTGGGGTGTGCCGCCACGGCCAGCCTACCCGTGGTTGGGCGTGCATAAGGGCCTGCTGTTGCCTCTGGGTGTGCAGCCACGGCCGGCCCACCCGTGGGTGGGCGTGCAGAACTGTTTGCGTGTGCCTCTGGGTGTGGCGCCGCGGCCGGCCCACCCGTGGGTGGGGCGTGCAGAAGGGCCTGCGTTTGCCTCTGGGTGTGCCGCCACGGCAGGCCCACCCGTGGGTGGGGCGTGCAGAAGGGCCTGCGTGTTGCCTCTGGGTGTGCCGCCACGGCCGGCCCACCCGTGGGGTGGGGCGTGCAGAAGGGTTTGCGTTTGCCTCTGAGTGTGCCGCCACGGCCGGCCCACCCGTGGGTGGGCGTGCAGAAGGGCTTGCGTGTTGCCTCTGGGTGTGCCGCCACGGCCGGCCTACCCGTGGGTGGGCGTGCAGAAGGGCCTGCGTTTGCCTCTGGGTTGGCGCAACGACCAGCCCACCCGTGGGTGGGGCGTGCAGAACTGTTTGCGTGTGCCTCTGGGTGTGCCGCCACGCCCGGCCCACCCGTGGGTGGGGCGTGCAGAAGGGCCTGCGTTTGCCTCTGGGTGTGCCGCCACGGCCGGCCCACCCGTGGGTGGGCGTGCAGAACTGTTTGCGTGTGCCTCTGGGTGTGCCGCTACGGCCGGCCCACCCGTGAGTGGGGCGTGCAGAAGGGCCTGCGTTTGCCTCTGGGTGTGCCGCCACGGCCAGGCCCACCCGTGGGTGGGCGTGCAGAACTGTTTTGCGTGTGCCTCTGAGTGTGCCGCCACGGCCAGGCCCACCCGTGGGTGGGCGTGCAGAAGGGACTGCGGTTGACTCTGGGTGTGCCGCCACGGCCGGCCCACCCGTGGGTGGGGCGTGCAGAAGGGTTTGCGTTTGCCTCTGAGGGTGCCGCCACGGCCGGCCCACCCGTGGGTGGGGCGTGCAGAAGGGTTTGCGTTTGCCTCTGAGTGTGCCGCCACGGCCGGCCTACCCGTGGGTGGGGCGTGCAGAGGGCCTGCGGTTTCCTCTGGGTTGACGCAACGACCAACCCACCCGTAGGTGGGGCGTGCAGAACTGTTTGTGTGTGCCTCTGGGTGTGCAGCCACGGCCGGCCTACCCGTGGGTGGAGTGCAGAAGGGCCTGCGGTTTCCTCTGGGTGTGCCGCCACGGCCAGCCCACCCGTGGGTGGGGCGTGCAGACGGGCCTGCAGTTTCTTCTGGGTTGACGCAGCGACCAGCTTACCCGTGGGTGGGCGAGCAGAACTGTTTGCGTGTGCCTCTGGGTGTTCCGCCACGGCCGGTCCACCAGTGGCTGGGGGTGTAGAACTGTTTGCGTGTGGCTCTGGGTGTGCCGCCATAGCCGGCCCACCCGTGGGTGGGCGTGCAGAAGGGCCTGAGGTTCCCCCTGGCTGTGCCGCCACGGCCGGCCCACCCGTGTGTGGGCGTGCAGAAGGGCCTGCGTTTGCCTCTGGGTGTGCCGCCACGGCCGGCCCACCCGTGGGTGGGCGTGCAGAAGTGTTTGCGGTTGCCTTTAATGTGTGCCGCCTCGGTTGACCCACCCGTGGGTGGGCGTGCAGAAGTGTTTGCTTTTGCCTCTGAGTGTGCCGCCACGGCCGGCCCACCCGTTGGTGGGTGTTCAGAAGGCCCTGCGGTTGCCATTGGGGTGCAGCCACGGCCGGACTACCTGTGGGTGGGGCGTGCAGAAGGGCCTGCGTTTGCCTCCGGGTGTGCCGCCACGGCCGGCCCACCCGAGGGTGGGCGTGCAGAAGGGTTTGCGTTTGCCTCTGAGTGTGGCGCCATGGCCGGCCCACCCGTGGTTGGGCGTGCAGAAGGGTTTGCGTTTGCCTCTGAGTGTTCCGCCACGGCCGGCCTACCCGTGGGTGGGCGTGCAGAAGGGCTTGCGGTTTCCTCTGGGTTGACGCAACGACCAACCCACCCGTAGGTGGGCGTGCAGAACTGTTTGCGTGTGCCTCTGGGTGTGCCGCCACGGCCGGCCCACCCGTAGGTGGGCGTGCAGAAGGGCCTGCGTTTGCCTCTGGGTGTGCCGCCATGGTAGGCCCACCCGTGGGTGGGCGTGCACAACTGTTTGCGTGTGCCTCTGGGCGTGCCGCAACGGCCGGACTACTCGTGGGTGGGCGTGCTGAACTGTTTGCGTGTGGCTCTGGGTGTGCCGCCACTGCCGGCCCACCCGTGAGTGGGTGTGCAGAAGGGCCTGCGGTTGCCTCTGGGTGTGCCGCCACGGCCAGCCCACCCGTGGGTGGGCGTGCAGAAGGGTTTGCGTTTGCCTCTGGGTGTGCCGCCACGGCCGGCCCACTCGTGGGTGGGCGTGCAGAAGGGTTTGCGTTTGCCCCTGGGTGTGCCGCCACGGCCGGCCTACCCGTGGGAGGGCGTGCAGAAGTTCCTGCGGTTTCCTCTGGGTTGACGCAACGACCAACCCACCCGTAGGTGGGCGTGCAGAATTCTTTGCGTGTGCCTCTGGGTGTGCCGCCACGGCCGGCCCACCCGTAGGTGGGCGTGAAGAAGGGCCTGCGGTTGCCTCTGGGTGTGCCACCACGGCCGGCCCACCAGTGGGTGGGCGTGCAGAAGGCCCTGCGTTTGCCTCTGGCTGTGCAGCAACGGCCGGCCTACCCGTGGGTGGGCGTGCAGAACTACTTGCGTGTGCCTCTGGGTGTGCCGCCACGGTAGGCCCACCCGTGGGTGGGCGTGCAGAAGGGCCTGCGGTTTCCTCTGGGTGTGTTGCCACGGCCGGCTCATCAGTGGGTGGGCGTGCAGAAGGGCCTGCGGTTGCCTCTGGCTGTGCCGCTACGGCCGGCCCACCTGTGTGTGGGCGTGCAGAAGGGCCTGAGGTTGCCTCTGGGTGTGCCGCCACGGCCGGCCCACCCGTGGGTGGGCGTGCAGAAGGGCCTGCGGTAGCCCCTGGGTGTGCCGCCACAGCCGGCCCACCTGTGGGTGGGCGGGCAGAAGGGCCTGCGGTTTCCTCTGGGTTGACGCAACGACCAGCCCTCCAGTAGGTGGGCGTGCAGAACTGTTTGCGTTTGCCTCTGGGTGTGCCGCCACGGCCGGCCCACCCGTGGGTGGGCGTGCAGAACTGTTTGTGTGTGGCTCTAATTGTGCGGCCACGGCCAGCCCACCCGTGGGTGGGCGTGCAGAAGGCCCTGCGGTTGCCTCTGGGTGTGCCGCTACGGCTGGCCCACCCGTAGGTGGGCGTGCAGAACTGTTTGCGTGTGCCTCTGGGTGTGCCGCCACGGCCGGCCTACCCGTTGGTGGGCGTGCAGAAGTGCCTGCGGTTGCTCCTGGTTGTGCAGCCACGGCGGGCCCACCCGTGGGTGGGCGTGTAGAAGGGCCTGCGTTTGCCTCTGGGTTGACGCAACGACCAGCCCTCCCGTAGGTGGGCGTGCAGAACTGTTTGCGTGTGCCTCTGGGTGTGCCGCCACGGCCGGCCTACCCGTGGGTGGGCGTGCAGAAGGGCCTGCGGTCGCCTCTGGGTGTGCCGCCACGGCCAACCCACCCGTTGGTGGGTGTGCAGAAGGGCCTGCGTTTGCCTCTGGGTGTGCAGCCACGGTAGGCCCACCCGTGGGTGGGCGTGCAGAAGGGCCTGCGGTTTCCTCTGGGTGTGTTGCCACGGCCGGCTCATCAGTGGGTGGGCGTGCAGAAGGGCCTGCGGTTGCCCCTGGCTGTGTTGCTACGGCCGGCCCACCTGTGTGTGGGCGTGCAGAAGGGCCTGTAGTTGCCTCTGGGTGTGCCGCCACGGCCGGCCTACCCGTGGGTGGGGCGTGCAGAAGGGCTGCGATTACCTGTGGGTGTGCCGCCACGGCCAGCCCACCCGTGAGTGGGGCGTGCAGAACGGCCTGCAGTTTCTTCTGGGTTGACACAACGACCAGCTTACCCGTGGGTGGGCGTGCAGAACTGTTTGCGTTTGCCATTGGGTGTGCCGCCACGGCCGGCCCACCCGTGGGTGGGCGTGCAGAAGGCCCTGCGGTTGCCTCTGGGTGTGCCGCTACGGCCGGCCCACCCGTGGGTGGGCGTGCAGGACTGTTTGCGTGTGCCTCTGGGTGTGCCGCCACGGCCGGCCTACCAGTGGGTGGGCGTGCAGAAGTGCCTGCGGTTGCTCCTGGTTGTGCAGCCACGGCGGGCCCACCCGTGTGTGGGCGTGCAGAAGGGCCTGCGGTTGCGTCTGGGTGTGCCTCCACGGCCGGCCCACCCGTTGGTGGGTGTGCAGAAGGGCCTGCGTTTGCCTCTGGGTGTGCAGCCACGGCCGGCCTACCCGTGGGTGGGCGTGCCGAAGGGGCTGCGATTACCTGTGGGTGTGCCGCCACGGCCAGCCCACCCGTGGGTGGGCGTGCAGAACGGCCTGCAGTTTCTTCTGGGTTGACACAACGACCAGCTTACCCGTGGGTGGGCGTGCAGAACTGTTTGCGTTTGCCATTGGGTGTGCCGCCACGGCCGGCCCACCCGTGGGTGGGCGTACAGAACTCTTGGCGTGTGCCTCTGGGTGTGCCGCCACGGTCGGCCCACCCGTGGGTGGGCGTGCAGTAGGGCCTGCATTTTCCCCTGGGTGTGCCGCCACGGCCGGCCCACCCGTGGGTGTGTGTGCAGAAGGCCCTGCGTTTGCCTCTGGGTGTGCAGCCACGGCCGGCCTACCCGTGGGTGGGAGTGCAGAAGGGCCTGCGGTTACCTCTGGGTGTGCCGCCACGGCCAGCCCACCCGTGGGTGAACGTGCAGAAGGGCCTGCAGTTTCTTCTGGGATGGCGCAGCGACCAGCTTACCCGTGGGTGGGCGTGCAGAACTGTTTGCGTGTGCCTCTGGGTGTGCCGCCACGGCCGGCCCACCCGTGGGTGGGCGTGCAGAACTGTTTGCGTGTGCCTCTTGGTGTGCCGCCACGGCCGGCCCACCCGTGTGTGGGGCGTGCAGAAGGGCCTGCGGTTGCCCCGGGGTGTGCCGCCACGGCCGGCCCACCCGTTGGTGGGTGTGCAGAAGGCCCTGCGTTTGCCTCTGGGTGTGCAGCCACGGCCGGCCTACCCGTGGTTGGGCGTGCAGAAGGGCCTGCGGTTACCTCTGGGTGTGCCGCCTCGGCCAGCCCACCCGAGGGTGGGCGTGCAGAAGGGCCTGCAGTTTCTTCTGGGTTGACGCAACGACCAGCTTACCCGTGGGTGGGCGTGCAGAACTGTTTGCGTGTGCCTCTGGGTGTGCCGCCACGGCCGGCCCACCCGTGGGTGGGCGTGCAGAACTGTTTGCGTGTGCCTCTGGGTGTGCCGCCACGGCCGGCCCACCCGTGGGTGGGCGTGCAGTGGGGCCTGCGGTTGCTCCTGGGTGTGCCGCCACGGCCGGCCCACCCGTTGGTGGGTGTGCAGAAGGCCCTGCGGTTGCCTCTGGGTGTGCAGCCACGGCCGGCCTACCCGTGGGTGGGAGTGCAGAAGGGCCTGCGGTTGCCTCTGGGTGTGCCGCCACGGCCAGCCCACCCGTGGGTGGGCGTGCAGAAGGGCCTGCAGTTTCTTCTGTGTTGACCCAACGACCAGCTTACCCGTGGGTGGGGCGTGCAGAACTGTTAGCGTGTGCCTCTGGGTGTGCCGCCACGGCCGGCCCACCCGTGGGTGGGCGTGCAGAACTGTTTGGGTGTGCCTCTGGGTGTGCAGCCACGGCCAGCCTACCCGTGGTTGGGCGTGCAAAAGGGCCTGCGTTTGCCTCTGGTTGTGCCGCCACGGCCAGGCCACCCGTGGGTGGGCGTGCAGAACTGTTTGCGTGTGCCTCTGGGTGTGCCGCCACGGCCGGCCTACCCGTGGGTGGGCGTGCAGAATGGCCTGCGGTTGCCTCTGGGTGTGCCGCCACGGCGGGCCCACCCGTGGGTGGGCGTGCAGAAGGGCCTGCTGTTGCCTCTGGGTGTACAGCCACGGCCGGCCTACCCGTGGGTGGGCGTGCCGAAGGGCCTGCGATTACCTCTGGGTGTGCCGCCACGGCCAGCCCACCCGTGGGTGGGCGTGCAGAAAAGCCTGCAGTTTCTTCTGGGTTGACGCAACGACCAGCTTACCCGTGGGTGGGCGTGCAGAACTGTTTGCGTGTGCCTCTGGGTGTGCCGCCACGGTCGGCCCACCCGTGGTGGGGCGTGCAGAAGGGCCTGAGGTTGCCCCGGGGTGTGCCGCCACGGTAGGCCCACCCGTGTGTGGGCGTGCAGAAGGGCCTGCGTTTGCCTCTGGGTGTGCCGCCACGGCTGGCCCACCCGTGGGTGGGCGTGCAGAAGGGTTTGCGTTTGCCTCTGAGTGTGCCGCCACGGCCGGCCCATTCGTGGGTGGGCGTGCAGAAAGGCCTGCGTTTGCCTCTGGGTGTGCCACCACGGCCGGCCCACCCGTTGGTGGGTGTGCAGAAGGCCCTGCGTTTGCCTCTGGGTGTGCAGCCACGGCCGGCCTACCCGTGGTTGGGCGTGCAGAAGGGCCTGCGGTTACCTCTGGGTGTGCCGCCTCGGCCAGCCCACCCGAGGGTGGGCGTGCAGAAGGGCCTGCAGTTTCTTCTGGGTTGGCGCTAGCGACCAGCTTACCCGTGGGTGGGGCGTGCAGAACTGTTTGCGTGTGCCTCTGGGTGTGCCGCCACGGCCGGCCCACCCCTGGGTGGGCGTGCAGAACTGTTTGCGTGTGCCTCTGGGTGTGCCGCCACGGCCGGCCCACCCGTGGGTGGGCGTGCAGTGGGGCCTGCGGTTGCTTCTGGGTGTGCCGCCACAACCGGCCCACCCGTTGGTGGGTGTGCAGAAGGCCCTGCGGTTGCCTCTGGGTGTGCAGCCACGGCCGGCCTACCCGTGGGTGGGAGTGCAGAAGGGCCTGCGCTTACCTCTGGGTGTGCCGCCACGGCCAGCCCACCCGTGGGTGGGCGTGCAGAAGGGCCTGCAGTTTTTTCTGGGTTGACGCAACGACCAGCTTACCCGTGGGTGGGCGTGCAGAACTGTTTGGGTGTGCCTCTGGGTGTGCCGCCACGGCCAGCCTACCCGTGGTTGGGCGTGCATAAGGGCCTGCTGTTGCCAATGGGTGTGCAGCCACGGCCAGGCCACCCGTGGGTGGGCGTGCAGAACTGTTTGCGTGTGCCTCTGGCTGCGCCGCCACCGCCGGCCTACCCGTGGGTGGGCGTGCAGAATGGCCTGCTGTTGCCTCTGGGTGTGCCGCCACAGCGGGCCCACCCGTGGGTGGGCGTGCAGAAGGGCCTGCGGTTGCCTCTGGGTGTGTCGCCACGGCCGGCCCACCCGTTGGTGGGTGTGCAGAAGGGCCTGCGTTTGCCTCTGGGTGTGCAGCCACGGCCGGCTTACCCGTGGGTGGGCGTGCAGAACTGTTTGCGTGTGCCTCTGGTTGTGCCGCCACGGCCGGCCCACCCGTGGGTGGGCGTGCAGAACTCTTTGCGTGTGCCTCTGAGTGTGCCGCCACGGCCAGGCCCACCCGTGGGTGGGCGTGCAGAAGGGACTGCGGTTGACTCTGGGTGTGCCGCCACGGCCGGCCCACCCGTGGGTGGGCGTGCAGAAGGGTTTGCGTTTGCCTCTGAGGGTGCCGCCACGGCCGGCCCACCCGTGGGTGGGCGTGCAGAAGGGTTTGCGTTTGCCTCTGAGTGTGCCGCCACGGCCGGCCTACCCGTGGGTGGGCGTGCAGAGGGGCCTGCGGTTTCCTCTGGGTTGACGCAACGACCAACCCACCCGTAGGTGGGCGTGCAGAACTGTTTGTGTGTGCCTCTGGGTGTGCAGCCACGGCCGGCCTACCCGTGGGTGGAGTGCAGAAGGGCCTGCGGTTTCCTCTGGGTGTGCCGCCACGGCCAGCCCACCCGTGGGTGGGCGTGCAGACGGGCCTGCAGTTTCTTCTGGGTTGACGCAACGACCAGCTTACCCGTGGGTGGGCGAGCAGAACTGTTTGCGTGTGCCTCTGGGTGTTCCGCCACGGCCGGTCCACCAGTGGCTGGGGGTGTAGAACTGTTTGCGTGTGGCTCTGGGTGTGCCGCCATAGCCGGCCCACCCGTGGGTGGGCGTGCAGAAGGGCCTGAGGTTCCCCCTGGCTGTGCCGCCACGGCCGGCCCACCCGTGTGTGGGCGTGCAGAAGGGCCTGCGTTTGCCTCTGGGTGTGCCGCCACGGCCGGCCCACCCGTGGGTGGGCGTGCAGAAGTGTTTGCGTTTGCCTTTAATGTGTGCCGCCTCGGTTGACCCACCCGTGGGTGGGCGTGCAGAAGTGTTTGCTTTTGCCTCTGAGTGTGCCGCCACGGCCGGCCCACCCGTTGGTGGGTGTTCAGAAGGCCCTGCGGTTGCCATTGGGTGTGCAGCCACGGCCGGACTACCTGTGGGTGGGCGTGCAGAAGGGCCTGCGTTTGCCTCCGGGTGTGCCGCCACGGCCGGCCCACCCGAGGGTGGGCGTGCAGAAGGGTTTGCGTTTGCCTCTGAGTGTGGCGCCATGGCCGGCCCACCCGTGGTTGGGCGTGCAGAAGGGTTTGCGTTTGCCTCTGAGTGTTCCGCCACGGCCGGCCTACCCGTGGGTGGGCGTGCAGAAGGGCTTGCGGTTTGCCTCTGGGTTGACGCAACGACCAACCCACCCGTAGGTGGGCGTGCAGAACTGTTTGCGTGTGCCTCTGGGTGTGCCGCCACGGCCGGCCCACCCGTAGGTGGGCGTGCAGAAGGGCCTGCGTTTGCCTCTGGGTGTGCCGCCATGGTAGGCCCACCCGTGGGTGGGCGTGCACAACTGTTTGCGTGTGCCTCTGGGCGTGCCGCAACGGCCGGACTACTCGTGGGTGGGCGTGCTGAACTGTTTGCGTGTGGCTCTGGGTGTGCCGCCACTGCCGGCCCACCCGTGAGTGGGTGTGCAGAAGGGCCTGCGGTTGCCTCTGGGTGTGCCGCCACGGCCAGCCCACCCGTGGGTGGGCGTGCAGAAGGGTTTGCGTTTGCCTCTGGGTGTGCCGCCACGGCCGGCCCACTCGTGGGTGGGCGTGCAGAAGGGTTTGCGTTTGCCTCTGGGTGTGCCGCCACGGCCGGCCTACCCGTGGGAGGGCGTGCAGAAGTTCCTGCGGTTTCCTCTGGGTTGACGCTAGCGACCAACCCACCCGTAGGTGGCGTGCAGAATTCTTTGCGTGTGCCTCTGGGTGTGCCGCCACGGCCGGCCCACCCGTAGGTGGGGCGTGAAGAAGGGCCTGCGGTTGCCTCTGGGTGTGCCACCACGGCCGGCCCACCAGTGGGTGGGGCGTGCAGAAGGCCCTGCGTTTGCCTCTGGCTGTGCAGCAACGGCCGGCCTACCCGTGGGTGGGCGTGCAGAACTACTTAGCGTGTGCCTCTGGGTGTGCCGCCACGGTAGGCCCACCCGTGGGTGGGGCGTGCAGAAGGGCCTGCGGTTTCCTCTGGGTGTGTTGCCACGGCCGGCTCATCAGTGGGTGGGGCGTGCAGAAGGGCCTGCGGTTGCCTCTGGCTGTGCCGCTCACGGCCGGCCCACCTGTGTGTGGGCGTGCAGAAGGGCCTGAGGTTGCCTCTGGGTGTGCCGCCACGGCCGGCCCACCCGTGGGTGGGGCGTGCAGAAGGGCCTGCGGTAGCCCCTGGGTGTGCCGCCACAGCCGGCCCACCTGTGGGTGGGGCGGGCAGAAGGGCCTGCGGTTTCCTCTGGGTTGGCCGTAGCGACCAGCCCTCCAGTAGGTGGGGCGTGCAGAACTGTTTGCGTTTGCCTCTGGGTGTGCCGCCACGGCCGGCCCACCCGTGGGTGGGCGTGCAGAACTGTTTGTGTGTGGCTCTAATTGTGCCGCCACGGCCAGCCCACCCGTGGGTGGGCGTGCAGAAGGACCCTGCGGTTTGCCTCTGGGTGTGCCGCTACGGCCGGCCCACCCGTAGGTGGGCGTGCAGAACTGTTTGCGTGTGCCTCTGGGTGTGCCGCCACGGCCGGCCTACCCGTTGGTGGGCGTGCAGAAGTGCCTGCGGTTGCTCCTGGTTGTGCAGCCACGGCGGGCCCACCCGTGGGTGGGGCGTGCAGAAGGGCCTGCGTTTGCCTCTGGGTTGGCGCTAGCGACCAGCCCACCCGTAGGTGGGGCGTGCAGAACTGTTTGCGTGTGCCTCTGGGTGTGCCGCCACGGCCGGCCTACCCGTGGGTGGGCGTGCAGAAGGGCCTGCGGTTGCCTCTGGGTGTGCCGCCACGGCCAACCCACCCGTTGGTGGGGTGTGCAGAAGGGCTCTGCGTTTGCCTCTGGGTGTGCAGCCACGGTAGGCCCACCCGTGGGTGGGGCGTGCAGAAGGGCCTGCGGTTTCCTCTGGGTGTGTTGCCACGGCCGGCTCATCAGTGGGTGGGGCGTGCAGAAGGGCCTGCGGTTGCCCTGGCTGTGTTGCTACGGCCGGCCCACCTGTGTGTGGGCGTGCAGAAGGGCCTGCGGTTGCCTCTGGGTGTGCCGCCACGGCCGGCCCACCCCGTGGGTGGGCGTGCAGAAGGGCTCTGCGGTTTGCCTCTGGGTGTGCCGCCACGGCCGGCCCACCCGTGGGTGGGCGTGCAGAAGGCGCCTGCGGTTGCCTCTGGGTGTGCCGCCACGGCCGGCCCACCCGTGGGTGGGCGTGCAGGACTGTTTGCGTGTGCCTCTGGGTGTGCCGCCACGGCCGGCCTACCAGTGGGTGGGGCGTGCAGAAGTGCCTGCGGTTGCCTCCTGGTTGTGCAGCCACGGCGGGCCCACCCGTGGGTGGGCGTGCAGAAGGGCCTGCGGTTTGCCTCTGGGTGTGCCTCCACGGCCGGCCCACCCGTTGGTGGGTGTGCAGAAGGGCCTGCGTTTGCCTCTGGGTGTGCAGCCACGGCCGGCCTACCCGTGGGTGGGCGTGCAGAAGGGCCTGCGGTTGCCTCTGGGTGTGCCGCCACGGCCAGCCCACCCGTGGGTGGGCGTGCAGAAGGGCCTGCAGTTTCTTCTGGGTTGACGCAACGACCAGCTTTCCCGTGGGTGGGCGTGCAGAACTGTTTGCGTTTGCCATTGGGTGTGCCGCCACGGCCGGCCCACCCGTGGGTGGGGCGTGCAGAACTGCTTGGCGTGTGCCTCTGGGTGTGCCGCCACGGCCGGCCCACCGTGGGTGGGCGTGCAGTAGGGCCTGCATTTTCCCTGGGTGTGCCGCCACGGCCGGCCCACCCGTGGGTGGGGTGTGCAGAAGGCCCTGCGTTTGCCTCTGGGTGTGCAGCCACGGCCGGCCTACCCGTGGGTGGGAGTGCAGAAGGGCCTGCGGTTACCTCTGGGTGTGCCGCCACGGCCAGCCCACCCGTGGAGTGAACGTGCAGAAGGGCCTGCAGTTTCTTCTGGGGTTGGCGCAGCGACCAGCTTACCCGTGGGTGGGCGTGCAGAACTGTCCTGCGTGTGCCTCTGGGTGTGCCGCCACGGCCGGCCCACCCGTGGGTGGGGCGTGCAGAACTGTTTGCGTTTGCCTCTGAGTGTGCCGCCACGGCCGGCCCACCCGTGGGTGGGCGTGCAGAAGGGCCTGCGGTTGCCTCAGGGTGTGCCGCCACGGCCGGCCCACCCGTGGGTGGGCGTGCAGAAGGCCCTGCGGTTTGCCTCTGGGTTGTGCAGCCACGGCCAGCCCACCCGTGGGTTGGGCGTGCAGAAGGGCCTGCGGTTACCTCTGGGTGTGCCGCCACGGCCAGCCCACCCGTGGGTGGGCGTGCAGAAGGACCTGCAGTTTCTTCTGGGTTGACGCTAGCGACCAGCTTACCCGTGGGTGGGCGTGCAGAACTGTCTGCGTTTGCCTCTGGGTGTGCCGCCACGGCCGGCCCACCCGTGGGTGGGGCGTGCAGAACTGTTTGCGTGTGCCTCTGGGTGTGCCGCCACGGCCGGCCCACCCGTGGGTGGGCGTGCAGAAGGGCCTGCGGTTGCTTCTGGGTGTGCCGCCACAGCCGGCCCACCCGTTGGTGGGCGTGCAGAAAGGCCTGCGGTTGCCTCTGGGTGTGCAGCCACGGCCGACCTACCCGTGGGTGGGGCGTGCAGAACGGCCTGCGTGTTGCCTCTGGGTGTGCCGCCACGGCCGGCCCACCCGTGGGTGAGGCGTGCAGAAGGGCCTGCAGTTTGCCTCTGGGTGTGCCGCACGGCCGGCCTACCCGTGGGTGGGCGTGCAGAAGGGCCTGCGTGTTGCCTCTGGGTGTGCCGCCACGGCCGGCCTACCCGTGGGTGGGCGTGCAGAAGGCGCCTGCGGTTGCCTCTGGGTGTGCAGCCACGGCCGGCCCACCCGTGGGTGGGGCGTGCAGAACTGTTTGCGTGTGCCTCTGGGTGTGCCGCCACGGCCGGCCCACCCGTGGGTGGGCGTGCAGAATGGCCTGCGGTTGCCTCTGGGTGTGCAGCCACGGCCGGCCCACCCGTGGGGTGGGCGTGCAGAAGGGCCTGCTGTTGCCTCTGGGTGTGCCGCCACGGCCGGCCCACCCGTGGGTGGGCGTGCAGAAGGGCCTGCGGTTGCCTCTGGTGTGTGCGCCACGGCCGGCCCACCCGTGGGTGGGGCGTGCAGAACTGTCTGCGTGTGCCTCTGGGTGTGCCGCCACGGCCGGCCCACCCGTGGGTGGGGCGTGCAGAAGAGCCTGCGTTTGCCTCTGGGTGTGCCGCCACGGCCGGCCCACCTGTGGGTGGGGCGTGCAGAAGGGCCTGCGGTTGCCTCTGGGTGTGGCCGCTACGACCAGACCCACCTGTGGGGTGGGCGTGCAGAACTGGTCTGCGTGTTGCCTCTGGGTGTGCCGCCACGGCCGGCCCACCCGTGGGTGGGCGTGCAGAAGCGGTTTTGCGTGTGCCTCTGGGTGTGCCGCCACGGCCGGCCCACCCGTGGGTGGGCGTGCAGAAGGGCCTGCGTTTGCCTCTGGGTGTGCCGCCACGGCCGGCCCACCCGTGAGTGGGCGTGCAGAAGGCCCTGCAGTTGCCTCTGGGTGTGCGCACACGGCCGGCCTACCCGTGGGTGGGGCGTGCAGAAGGGCCTGCGATTACCTCTGGGGTGTGCCGCCACGGCCAGCCCACCCGTGGGTGGGGCGTGCAGAAGGGCCTGCAGTTTCTTCTGGGTTGACGCTAGCGACCAGCTTACCCGTGGGTGGGGCGTGCAGAAGGGCTTGCGTGTGCCTCTGGGGTGTGCCGCCACGGCCGGCCCACCCGTGGGTGGGCGTGCAGAAGGGTTTGCGTTGTGCCTCTGAGTGTGCCGCCACGGCCGGCCCACCCGTGGGTGGGGCGTGCAGAAGGGCCTGCGGTTTGCCTCTGGGTGTGCCGCCACGGCCGGCCCACCCGTTGGTGGGTGTGCAGAAGGCCCTGCGGTTGCCTCTGGGTGTGCAGCCACGGCCGGCCTACCCGTGGGTGGGCGTGCAGAAGGGCCTGCGGTTACCTCTGGGTGTGCCGCCACGGCCAGCCCACCCGTGGGTGAGCGTGCAGAAGGACCTGCAGTTTCTTCTGGGTTGACCATAGCGACCAGCTTACCGTGGGTGGGCGTGCAGAACGTGCTCTGCGTGTTGCCTCTGGGTGTGCCGCCACGGCCGGCCCACCCGTGGGTGGGCGTGCAGAAGGGTTTGCGTTTGCCTCTGGGGTGTGCCGCCACGGCCGGCCCACCCGTGGGTGGGCGTGCAGAAGGGCCTGCGGTTTCTTCTGGGCTGGCGCAACCACCAACCCACCCGTGGGTGGGCGTGCAGAACTGTCTGCGTGTTGCCTCTGGGTGTGCCGCCACGGCCGGCCCACCCGTGGGTGGGGCGTGCAGAAGGGCCTGCGTTTGCCTCTGGGTGTGCCGCCACGGCCGGCCCCACCCGTGGGTGGGGCGTGCAGAAGGGCCTGCGATTGCCTCTGGGGTGTGCCGCCACAGCCGGCCCACCCGTGGGTGGGCGTGCAGAAGGCCTCTGCGGTTGCCTCTGGGTGTGCAGCCACGGCCGGCCTACCCGTGGGTGCGCGTGCAGAACTGTTTGCATGTGGCTATGGGTGTGCCGCCACAGCCGGCTCACCTGTGGGTGGGGCGTGCAGAAGGGCCTGCGGTTGCCTCTGGGTGTGCAACCACGGCCGGCCCACCCGTGGGTGGGGCGTGCAGAAGAGCCTGCGTTTGCCTCTGGGTGTGCCGCCACGGCCGGCCAACCCGTGGAGTAGGCGTGCAGAAGGGTCTGCGGTTGCCTCTGGGTTTGCGCAGCGGCCGGCTCACCCGTGGGTAGGCGTGGAGAACTATTTGCCTGTGCCCTGGGTGTGCCGCTACGGCCGGCCCACCCGTGGGTGGCGTGCAGAAGGGCCTGCGGTTGCCCTGGGTGAGCCGCCACGGCCGGCCCACCTGTGGGTGGGCGTGCAGAAAGAACCTGCGGTTGCCTCTGGGTTGACGCCAGCGACCAGCCCACCTGTAGGTGGGCGTGCAGAACTGTTCTGCGTGTGCCTCTGGGTGTGCCGCCACGGTTCGAGCCCACCTGTGGGTGGGCATGCCAGAACTGTTTAGCGTGTGGCTCTGGGGTGTGCCGCCACGGCCGGCCCACCAGTGGGGTGGGCGTGCAGAAGGCCCTGCGGTTGCCTCTGGGTGTGCCGCTACGGCCGGCCCACCCGTGGGTGGGCGTGCAGAACTGTTTGCGTGTGCCTCTGAATGTGCCGCCACGGCCGGCCCACCCGTGGGTGGGCGTGCAGAAGAGCCTGCGGTTGCCTCTGGTTGTGCCGCCACGGCGGGCCCACCCGTGAGTGGGCGTGGAGAAGGGCCTGCGTTTGCCTCTGGGTGTGCAGCCACGGCCGGCCAACCCGTGGGTGGGCGTGCAGAAGGGTCTGCGGTTGCCTCTGGGTGTGCCGCCACGGCCGGCCCACCCGTGGGGTGGGGCGTGGAGAACTATTTGCCTGTGCCTCTGGGTGTGCCGCTCACGGCCGGCCCACCCGTGGGTGGGCGTGCAGAAGAGCCTGCGGTTGCCTCTGGGTGAGCCGCCACGGCCGGCCCACCTGTGGGTGGGGCGTGCAGAAGAGCCTGCGGTTGCCTCTGGGTTGGCGCAGCGACCAGCCCACCTGTAGGTGGGCGTGCAGAACTGTTTGCGTGTGCCTCTGGGTGTGCCGCCACGGTCGGCCCACTCGTGGGTGGGGCGTGCAGAAGGCCCTGCGGTTGCCTCTGGGTGTGTCCGCTACGGCCGGCCCACCCGTGGGTGGGCGTGCAGAACTGTTTGCGTGTGCCTCTGAATGTGCCGCCACGGCCGGCCCACCGTGGGTGGGCGTGCAGAAGAGCCTGCGATTGCCTCTGGTTGTGCCGCCACGGCGAGCCCACCCGTGGGTGGGGCGTGCAGAAGAGCCTGCGTTTGCCTCTGGGTGTGCCGCCACGGCCGGCCCACCCGTGGAGTGGGCGTGCAGAAGGGCCTGCAGTTTGCCTCGGGTGTGCCGCCACGGTCGGCCCACCCGTGTGTGGGCGTGCAGGAAGAGCCTGCGGTTGCCTCTGGGTGTGCCGCCACGGCCAGGCCCACCCGTGGGTGGGCGTGCAGAAGGGTTTGCGTTTGCCTCTGAGTGTGCCGCCACGGCCGGCCCCACTCGTGGGTGGGCGTGCAGAAGGGTTTGCGTTTTGCCTCTGGGGTGTGCCGCCACGGCCGGCCCACCAGTGAGTGGAGTGTGCAGAAGGGCCTGCGGTTGCCTCTGGGTGTGCAGCCACGGCCGGCCTACCCGTGGGTGGGCGTGCAGAAGGGCCTGCGATTACCTCTGGGTGTGCCGCCACGGCCGGCCCACCGTGGGTGGGCGTGCAGAAAGAGCCTGCAGTTTCTTCTGGGGTTGGCGCTAGCGACCAGCTTTCCCGTGGGGTGGGGTGTGCAGAAATGTTTGCGTTTGCCATTGGGTGTGCCGCCACGGCCGGCCCACCCGTGGGTGGGGCGTGCAGAAGTGTTCTGCGTGTGCCTCTGGAGTGCGCC
>JAKWBO010001111.1:0-18775 GCA_034336685.1 Luscinia luscinia
GCCACGTATTGCTAAGGTTGCAGGAAACACGATAGAATCCGAACAGCACCTATTTGCCCAAAATTCCCACAAAATTCCCAACCCCAAAATTCCCCAAAATTTCCCTAAATCCCCAAAATCCACCAAATTCCTCCAAATCCCCCCCAAATTTTGCCAACATTCCCAATTTCCAAAATTCCCCATCCCAAATTTCCCCAAATTTTCCCCAAATCCTCCAAAATTTCCCCAAATGCTAAAATTCAAAATTTTGCTATACTCCCAAAATTTTGCCAAAATTCCCCAAATTCTCCCAAATTCTTCCCCAAATCCCCCCAAAACCTCCCAAAATCCCCCAAAATTTTGCCAAATACCCCAAAAAAATTTCCCATAAAATCTCCAAATTCCCAAATTTCTCCAAAATTCCAAAATTCCCCAAAATCCCCAGGATTTCCCTAAATTCCCCAAATTTCCCCGAAATTTTGCCAAAAATCCCTACAAATTTTCCCCAAATCCCCCAAAATCCCCCAAAATCCCCGAAATTCCTCTGAAATTCCCCAAATTCCCCAAAATTTCCCCAAATTCCCCCAAAATTCCTGCAATTCCCCCCAAAATTTCCCCAAAATTTCCCAAATTCCCCCGAAATCCCCCCAAAATTCCTCCAAATCCCCAAAATTCTTCCAACATTCCCCAAATTCCCCAAAATTCCCCCAAAATTCCCAAAATTCCCAAAATTCCCCAAAATTTCCCCAAATCCCCAAAATTCCCCACAACCCCTCAAAATCCTCCTAAAATCCCCCAAGTCCCCCAAAATTCCCCAAAATTTTGCCAAATCTCCCTAAAATTCCCCAAAATTTTCCGAATACTCCCCAAAATCCCCCCAAACCTCCCCCAAATCCCTCTGAAATTCCCCCAAATTCCTCCAAAATTCCCCCAAAATCCCCCAAAATCCCCCAAGTTCCCCCAAAATCTCCCAAAATCCACCCAAACCCCCAAAATCCCCCCAAAATTTCGCTAAATCCCCCAAAATCCCCCCAAATATCCCCAAAACTCCCCCAAATCCCTCTGAAATTCCCAAAATTCCCCCAAAATTCCCGCCGAAACCCAAAACCCCCCAAAATTCCTCCCAATCCCCCAAAATTCCCCAAATTCCCCGAAATTTCGCCAAATTCTCCCAAAATTTCCCCCAGAATCCCCCCAAAATCCCCCCTGAAATTCCCCAAAATTTCCCCAATCCCCCAAAATCCCCCCAAAAACTCCCAAAATCTCCCCAAATCCTCTGAAATTCCCCCAAATTCCCCAAAATTCCCCAAACCCAAAACAACCCCCAAAATCCCCCAAATGCCCCCAAAATCCCCAAAATTCCCCAAAATTCCCAAAATTCCCCAAACCCCCTGGAATTCCCAAAATTCCTGAAATTCCTCAAAATCGCCAAAATTTCCTCAAATTCCCCCAAAATTTCGCCGACCTCCCCAAACCCCCAAAATCCCCAAATCCCTAAAATCCCACAAATTTCACCCAAATCCCCCAAAATTCCCCTAAAATTTCCACAACATTTCCCAAATTCCCCAAAATCCCCCAAAATTTCGCCAAATCCCCAAATCCCCAAATCCCTCAAAATCCTGAAATTCCCCAAAATCCCCAAATCCCCCCCAAATCCCTCAAAATCCCCAAAATCCCCAAAATCCCCCAAAAATTCCCCCAATCCCCCAAATTTCCCCAAAATCCCCCAAATCCTCGTAATCCCCAAAATCCCCAAAATCCCCCAAAATTCCCCCAAAATTCCCCCAAAATTCCCCCAAAATCCCCCAAACCCCAAAATCCCCCAAAACTTCCCCAAAATTCCCCCACCCCCAAATCCCCCAAATTCCCCCAAATCCCCCAAAATCCCCCAAAACTTCCCCAAAATCCCCCAAATCCCCAAAATCCCCCCCAAACCCCCGTATTCCCTCCAAAATCCCCTCAAAATCCCCCCAAACCCCCAAAATTTCTCCCAAACCCCCCCAAACCCCCCAAATCCCCTAAATCCCCCAAAATCCCCCAAAATTCCCCCCAAAATCCCCCCAAATCCCCCCAAAATTCCTCCAAAATCCCCTCAAAATCCCCCAAACCCCCCAAAATTTCTCCCAAAATTCCCCAAAATCCCCCAAATCCCCCAAAATTCCCGGACCTGCGGGAGGAGACGGCGTCGGCCGCCACGCGTGCACGTCCAGCCTCGCTCCAGCAGCTCCAGCGCCGTTTGCTGCCCCCAAAATTTTGGGGTCAATTTGGGGCTTTTTGGGGCGCCCCTAACCAGCGGGGGGGGGGGAAAGGGGAACCCTCCCCCAAATTGGGGTTTCTCCCCCAAAAAATCCCCCTGGGACCGACCTAAACCCTCCCAAAATTTGGGTTCCTCCTCAAATCCCCCCAAAATTTGGGTTTCTCTCCCTAAAAAATCCCCAAAATCTCTCCAGGACCCTCCCCAAATTTGGGTTCGCTCCCAAAACCCCAAAATTTTGGTTCCACTCCCCCAAAATTCCCCCAGGACCCCCAAATTCCCGATTTTGGGGTTTCCCTCCCAAATCCTCCCAAATTCCCCCAAATTTGGGTTCGCTCCCCAAATCACCCCCAAAATTTGAGTTACCTTCCCTAAACCCCAAACTCCCCATATCCCCCAAAATTTGGGGTTCCCTCCCCAAATTCGGGTTCCCTCCCCAAATTCCTCCAAAATTTGGGTTCCCTCCCCCAAATTTGGGTTCCCTCCTCAAATCACCTCCCAAAACTCCCCAAATTTCGGGTTCGCTCCCCAAATCCTCCTCAAATTTGGGTTTCCTCCCAAAACTCCCCCAAATTTGGGTTCCTTCCCCAAAACCCATCCAGGACCCCTCCCAAATTCTGGTTCCCTGCCCAAATCCCCCAAAATTTGGGTTCCCTCCCAAATCCCCCCAAACTCCCCCAAATTCGGGTTCGCTCGCCAAATCCCCCCAAATTTCGGTTTCCCTCCCCAAATGCCCCCAAAATTTAGGTTTCCTTCCAAACCCCCAAACTCCCCCAAATTTGGGTTCCCTCCCCAAATCCCCCAAAACTCCCCCAAATTCCAGGTTCGCTCCCCAAGCCCCCCAAATTTGGGTTTCCTTCCCAAATCACCCCCAAATTTGGGGTTCCTCCTAAATCACCCCCAAAATTGGGGTTTCCCTCCCCCAAACTCCCCAAACCCCCAAATTAGAGGTGCCCCCAGCCCCCCCACATTTGGGGCTCACCAGGAGCAGCAGGCGTGCGCCTCGATCCATACAGCAGCACCGAGCTGATTTTGGGGTCCCCAGCAGGGCGTGGCCGCCCCACCATGCTGAAGAGGAGGTTTTGGGGAGCCGGGGCGAATCCCTCGCGCCCCAGCTTCGGGCACCGTCGCGCCCAAAACCTCCAGGCGCTGCTCGGTCACCAGCGCCGGCACCCCAGCACTGTGGCAGCCCTGCCGAGGGGATTTTGGGGGTTTTTGGGGATTTTTGGGGATTTTTGGGATTTTTGGTGATTTTTGGGATTTTTTGGTAAATTTTGGAAATTTTTTTGGTACATTTTGCGGCATTTTTTGGTGAATTTCGGGGATTTTTTGTGAATTTTGGGGATTTTTGGATGAATTTTGGGGATTTTTTAGGGATTTTTGGGGATTTTTTTGGTGAATTTTGGGGATTTTTTTCCTGAATTTTGGGGATTTTTGGTGAATTTTGGGTATTTTTGGGAATTTTGGGGATTTTTTGGAGAATTTTGAGGAATTTTTTTAGGTACTTTTGAGGATTCTTTGGTGAATTTTGAGGATTTTTGGTGAAGTTTGGGGACTTTTTGTGAATTTTGAGGAATTTTTTAGGTACTTTTGAGGATTCTTTTGGTGAATTTTGAGGATTTTTGGTGAAGTTTGGGGATTTTTGTGAATTTTGGGATTTTTGGTGAATTTCAGGGATTTTTGGTGAATTTCGGAGAATTTTTTGGTGAATTTGGGGATTTTTTTGGTGAATTTTGGGGATTTTTTCCTGAATTTTGGAGATTTTTTGGTGAATTTTGGGTATTTTTTTGGGAATTTTGGGGATTTTTTTGGAGAATTTTGGGGTTTTTTTGGTGAATTTTGGGGATTTTTTGGTGAATTTTGGGGATTATTTGATGAATTTTAAGGATTTTTTTGGTGAATTTTGGAAATTTTTTTGGATGAGTTTTGGGGATTTTTGGTGAATTTTGGGGATTTTTTTGGTGAATTTTAGGAATTTTTGTGAATTTTGGGGATTTTTTGGTGAATTTGGGGGTTTTTGAGATGATTTTGGACGGTTTTAGGCGATTTTTGGGGTGATTTTTGGGGGTTTGGGGGTGAGTTTTGGGGGGTGTTTGGGTGAATTTTGGAGGATTTGGGGTGGTTCCTGGCCGTGCTGAAGGAGGTTTTGGGGAGCGGGGCAGGTCCTCGCCCCCAACTCGGAGCACCGTGCGCCCCAAAACCTCCGGGCGCTGCTTTCGGGCACCAGCGCCGGCACCCCCAACAGCGGCAGCCCCTGGGGACAGGGGGATTTTTGGGGGGTTTTGGGGATTTTTTGGGGATTTTGGGGATTTTTGGTGATTTTTGGGATTTTTGGTAAATTTTGGGGATTTTTGGTGAGTTTTATGGAATTTTGATGAATTTTGAGGGATTTTTTTTGGTGAATTTTGGAGATTTTTTGTGAATTTTAGGGAATTTTTTGGTGGTTTTTAGGGATTTTTTTGGGAAATTTTTGGGATTTTTTTGGGTGAATTTTAAGGATTTTTTTGGTGAATTTTGGGGATTTTTTTGGTGAGTTTTATGGAATTTTTGATGAATTTTGGGGATTTTTTTTGGTGAATTTTAAGGATTTTTTTGGTGAGTTTTCGGGATTTTTTTGGTAAATTACAGGGATTCTTTTGGTGAATTTTGGGGATTTTTTGGTGACTTTCATGGATTTTTTGGTGAATTTTGGGATTTTTGTGAATTTTGGGGATTTTTTGGGTGAATTTTGGGGATTTTTTAAGTACTTTTTGGGGTTTTGAGTGAATTTTGGGTGATTTTTGGGGTGAATTTGGGGGTTTTGGGGTGAATTTGTGGGTTTTGGGGATGTTTTGGGATGATTTTGGACGTTTTAGGTGATTTTTGGGGTGATTTTGGGGGTTTTGGGGTGAGTTTTGGGGGTGTTTTGGGTGAATTCTGGAGGTTTTGGTGGTTCCTGGCCGTGCGAAGGTGGTTTTGGGGGAGCCGGGGCAGGTCCTCGCCCCAGCGCGCGAGGCAGCCCTGGGGGGGTTTGGGGTGATTTTGGGGATTTTTGGTGAATTTGGGGATTTTTTTGGGATTTTTTTGGGTGAATTTTGGGGATTTTTTTGGTGAATTTGGGGGATTTTTTTGGTGAATTTTGGGGATTTTGTGAATTTTGAGGATTTTTTTTGATTTTTGGGTGAATTTTGGGGATTTTTGTGTATTTTGGGTGATTTTGAGGCTTTTGGGGTGGATTTTGGACATTTTGTGGTGATTTTGGGAGATTTTGGGGATTTTTTTGGGGGAATTTTGGGTATTTTTTTGGGGAATATTGCGGATTTTTTGGTGACTTTTAAGGATTTTTTTGGTGACTTTTGGGGATTTTTTGGAGAATTTTTGGAATTTTTGGTGAATTTTGGGGGAATTTTTTAGAGTACTTTTGGGGGTTTTTGAGGTGAATTTTGGGTGATTTTTTTGGCGGCTTTTTAGGGTGGATTTTATGTGATTTTCTGGTGATTTTGGGAGTTTTTGGGGATTTTGGGGGGAATTTCAGGGATTTTTTTCGTGAATTTTTGGGATTTTTCGTGAATTTTAAGGATTTTTGGTGAATTTTTAGGATTTTTTGGGGAATTTTTGGGAGATTTTTTGTGAATTTTGGGATTTTTGGTGAATTTTGGGGATTTTTGGGGAATTTTAGGGATTTTTGGTGAATTTTGAGGATTTTTGGAGGCTTTTGGGGTGGATTTTGGACTTTTGTAGTGATTTTGGGGGAATTTTGGGGATTTTTGGGAATTTTTGGGATTTTTGGTGAATTTTGGGGACTTTTGTGAATTTTGGGATTTTTTGTGAATTTTGGGGGTGTTTTGTGAATTTTGGGCATTTTTTCAGGTGCTCTTTGGGGTTTTGGAGTGAATTTTAGGTGATTTTGGGTGATTTTTAGGTGATTTTTGGTGAATTTTGGGGATTTTTTTTGGTGAATTTCAAGGATTTTTTGGGGATTTTTTTGGGTGAATTTGTGGGTTTTTTGGGGATGTTTTGGGATGATTTTGGACGTTTTAGGGTGATATTGGGGTGATTTTTGGTTTTTGAGTGAATTTTGGGTGATTTTTTGAGGCTTTTGGAGTGAATTTTGGGTGATTTTTGGGGGAGATTGGGATGAATTTGAGAGTTTTTTGGGGATTTTTGTGGATTTTTGGTGATTTTTGATGATTTTGGAGGTTTTTGGGTGATTTTCGACGTTTTAGGTTATTTTTGGGGTGATTTTTGGGGGGTTTTGGGATGATTTTGGAGGTTTTCAGGTGATTTTCGGGGTTTTGGGTGATTTTTGGGGTGAATTTTAGGGGTTTGGGGTGAATTTGGGGGGGGATTTTGGGGATTTTTGGCGGGTGATTGGGATGAGTTGGGGACTATTTTGGGGATTTTGGGATGATTTTGGATGTTTTTAAAGTGATTTTTTGGGGGTTGTGGGGTGATTTTTGGGGATTTTGAGTGATTTTGGGTTGATTTTTGGGTGAATTTCGGGGGCAGTTTTGAGTGACTTTTGGGTGATTTTTGGAGGTTTGGGGGTTTTGGGGTGATTTTTGGAGTGATTTTTGGGTGATTTTTGGGAGATTTTGGGGTGTGAATTTTGGGTGATGATTTTTGGGATTTTTTGGTGAATTTGGGGCCTTTGGGATGCTTTTTGGGAGATTTCTGGCGGTTTTTGGATTAATTTTGGAGGATTTTGAGTGATTTTTTCAGTGATTTTTGGAGATTTTTGGGTGGTTTGTGGGGTTTTGAGTAACTTTTTAGGTGATTTTGGGGTTTTTGGGTGAATTTTGGGATGTTTTTGGGAGAATTTTGGGGGTTTTAGGGGTGATTTTCAGCGATTTTTGGAGATTTTTGCGAGATTGGGATGAATTTTACAGGGGGTTTTGAGGATTTTTGGTGATTTTGGCAGATTTTAAGGTGATTTTGGGACGATTTTTGGATGTTTTTAGGTGATTTTTCGGGTGATTTTTGGGGGTTTTTGAGAGGGTTTTGAGTGATTTTTGGGGAGTTTTTAGAGTGGTTTTGGGGTGTTTTAGGGTGTTTTGGGATATTTTGGGGTGTTTTGAGGTGGTTTTTAGGTATTTTGGGAGGTGGTTTTTGAGGGGGTGTTTTGGGGGTATTTTGGGGTGTTTTTGGGGGTATTTTGGGGATTTTAAGCGTGTTTTTGGGGTATTTTTGCAGTATATTTGGAGTATTTTGGGGTATTTTAGGCTGATTTTGGGGGTGTTTCAGGGTATTTGGGGGGAGTTTTTTTGGGCTATTTTTGGAGTATTTTTTGAAGAATTTTGAGGTGGTTTGGGGTGGTTTCAGGATATTTTGGTGTGGCTGTTTTTGGGGCTGTTTTTGGTTATTTTTGGGTGGTTTTGGGGCTGTTTTCGGGGTGGTTTGACGACATTTTTGGGCTGTTTTGGGGGCTGGTTTTGGGTATTTTTGGGGCTGTATTTGGGTATTTTTGGGTTGTTTTGGGGCTGTTTTGGGGGTCGTTTCAGGACATTTTTGGGCTGTTTTAGGGTATTTTGGGGCTGTTTTTGGGGTGGTTTCAGGATATTTTTGGGGCTGTTTCAGGATATTTTGGGTATTTTTTTGGGGGCTGTTTTTTGGGGTAATTTCAGGACATTTTTGGGCTGTTCTGGGGTATTTTGGGGCTGTTTTTGGGGTCGTTTCAGGACGTTTTGAGAGCTGTTTTGGGGTGGTTTCAGGACATTTTTGGGCTGCTTTTGGGGTATTTTGGGGCTGTTTTTTTGGGGGCTGTTTTAGGATATTTTTGGGGCTGTTTTGGGGGTGGTTTCAGGACAGTTTTGGGCTGTTTTGGGGCTGTTTTGGGTATTTTTTGGGCTGTTTTGGGGGTTGCTTCAGGATATTTTGGGCTGTTTTGGGGTTGCTTCAGGATATTTTTGGGGCTGTGTGGTTTCAGGATACTTTTGGAGTGGTTTCAGGATATTTTTGGGGCTCTTTTGGAATATTTTAGGTAGTTTTGGGGCTGTTTTAGGGGTATTTTGGGGCTGTTTTTGGGGCAGTTTCAGGACAATTTTTGGGCAGTTTAGGGTATTTTGGGGCTGTTTTTGGGGTGGTTTCAGGATATTTTGGGTATTTTTGGGGCTGTTTTGGGGTGGTTTCAGGATATTTTGGGGCTGTTTTAGGGTATTTTTTGGGGCTGTTTTAGGATATATTTGGGGCTGTTTTTGGGGTAGTTTCAGGACATTTTTGAGCTGTTTTAGGGTATTTTGGGGCTGTTTTGGGGCGGTTTCAGCATATTTTTGGGTATTTCTGGGGTGTTTTTGGGGGGGGTTTCAGGATATTTTTGGGCAGTTTTAGGTATTTTTGGGGCTGTTTTAGGGTATTTTTGGGGCTGTTTTTAGGGGTGGTTTCAGGACATTTTGGGTACTGTTTAGGGCTGTTTTGGGGTAGTTTCAGGACATTTCAGGCACTTTAGGGTATTTTTGAGGCTGTTTTGGGGTAGTTTCAGGATATTTTTGGGTATTTTTGGGGCTGTTTTGGGGTGGTTTCAGGACATTTTGGGCTGTTTTGGGGTATTTGGGGCTGTTTTGGGGTGGTTTCAGGACATTTTGGGGCTGTTTAGGGGCTGTTTTGGGGCTAGTTTTATGGACAGTTTTCGGGATATTTTTGGGGTGGTTTTGGGGCTGTTTTGGGGTGGTTTCAGGATATTTTGGCTGGTTTGGGAGGCTGTTTTGGGGTAGTTTGGGATATTTCTGGGGCTCTTTTAGGATATTTTGGGTGTTTTGGGGGGTGTTTTGGGGTTCAGGACATTTCTGGGCTGGTTTTGGGGCTGTTTTCCGGGTAGTTTCAGGATATTTTTGGGTATTTTTGGGCTGTTTTCCGGGGCTGTTTTTTGGGGCTGGTTTCGGGTCCCACCTGCAGCAGCCGCGCGACCACGGCCACGATCTGCGGGAAGGCGGCGACGGAGCCGCGGAAGCGCTCCTGGAGATCGCAGAGGAACAGCACCGAGGAGGCCTGGGGAGGGCCAGCCGCGGCCAGGGGCGCCATGGGCGCACCTAGGCACACCTGGGCACACCTGGGGACACCTGGGCACACCTGGGGACACCTGGGGACAAACAGGGACACGGCTGGGAACAGCACCGAGGAGCCCGGGGAGGGCCAGCCGCGGCCGGGGCGCCATGGGCCACCTAAGGCACACCTGGGCACACCTGGGCACACCTGGGGACAGGCACAGACACACCTGAGGCACCTCAGGGACACCTCAGGGACACCCCGGGGTCACCCAGGGTCACCTGGGACACGTGCGAGGGGGCGCGGGCCGCCCGTCGGGCACGTGACGCGCCCGTGACGCACCTGAGCGCACCTGGGCGGGGTCACGTGACCCCTCCCTCACCCTCCCCGCCCCCGCACCCACCTGCGGCCGCTCCGCGCGCAGAACACGTGACTACCGCCTCCCTCCCCCCCACGCCCGCCACGTGACCGCTCCCGGCCGCGGCCAATCAGCGCCTCCCTCGCGCCCGCTCCGCAGCCAATCACCCGCCTCCCTCGCCCCCGCCCGCAGCCAATCAGCGCCTCCCTCGCCCGCAGCCAATCAGCACCTCCCCGCCCGCAGCCAATCAGCGCCTCCCCACTCGCAGCCAATCAGCACCTCCCTCGCCTGCAGCCAATCAGCGCCTTCCTCGCCCGCAGCCAATCAGCGCCTCCCTCGCCTCCGCCCGCAGCCAATCAGCGCCTCCCTCGCCCACAGCCAATCAGCGCCTCCCTCCCCCGCGGCCGCAGCCAATCGGAAGGCGCCGCTCGGCTCCGGCCAATCAGAGCGCGAGGGGGCGGGGCCGGGCGTGAGGGGAGCGCTAAGCTCGCAGCCAAGGTGGCTGAAATTGGCCAAAAATTGCCGAAATTCTCCCCAAAATCACCCAAACTCTCCCCAAAATCACCCGAATTCATCCCAAATCACCCGAATTCACCTCAAAATCGCGGCGATTCGCCCCAAATCCGCCATTGCTCGCCAAAGTCTCCGGTTCCCGGTAGCTCCTGCCGTTACCGACCCCGAACGGCGCCGGAACCCTAAAATTCACCCAAAATCACCCAAATTCCCCCAAATCGCCCAAAATTCACCCAAAATTCAACCCTAAATTCACCCAAATTCACCCCAAATTCACCCAAGATTCACCCCAAGATTCACCCCAAAATTCACCCCAAATTCACTAAGATTCACCCCAAATTCACCCCAAATTCACCCCAAAATTCACCCCAAAATTCACCCCAAAATCACCCAAAATTCACCCAAAATTCACCTCAAATTCACTCCAAATTGACCCAAAATTGACCTAAAAATCACCCAAAATTCACCCCAAAATTCACCCCAAATTCACCCCAAAATTCACCCAAAATTCACCCCAAAATTCACCCAAATTCACCCCAAAATTCACCCCAAAATTGACCAAAATTCACCCAAAATCGCCCAAAATTCACCCCAAAATCACCCAAAATTCACCCAAAATTCACCTCAAAATTCACCCAAAATTGACCCAAAATTGACCCAAAAATCACCCAAAATTCACCCCAAATTCACCCTGAAATTCACCCCAAATTGACCCAAAATTCACCCCAAAATCACCCCCAAATTCACCCCCAAAATTCACCCCAAAATTCACCCCA
This sequence comes from Luscinia luscinia, assembly GCA_034336685.1. Taxonomy (NCBI): domain Eukaryota; kingdom Metazoa; phylum Chordata; class Aves; order Passeriformes; family Muscicapidae; genus Luscinia; species Luscinia luscinia. The sequence continues at coordinate 10,841 of JAKWBO010001111.1, forward strand.
AATTAACCCTAAAATCACCCAAAAATGCACCCCAAATTAATCCCAAACTCACCCAAAATTCACCCAAAATCCCTTTAACTCTCCCAAACCCCCTCGCGACCCCCAAAACACCCATTAAATCCTCCCAGGACCCCAAAATCCCCTTTAACCCCCCAAAACCCCTCAGGATTCTAAAATCCTTTAATCCCCCAAAACTCCCCAGGACCCCCTAAAATCCCTTTAACCCCCTAAACCCCCTGGAGACCCCCAAAAATCCTCGGGATCCCAAAATCCCGCCCCAGGACCCCAAAATCCCCTCTAAAACCGCCTCAGGACCCCAAAATCCCGCCCGAGGACCCCAAAATTCATTTAACCCCCTCCAAACCCCTAAGGCCCCCAAAATCCCTTCAACCGCCCCAAAACCCCTCAGGACCCCCAAAATCCTGCCCCAGAACCCCTAAAATCCCACCCCAGAAGTCCCAAAATCCCTTTAACCCCCCAAAACCCCCTAAGGACCCCTAAAATCCTTTAACCCCCTAAACCCCCCAGGGACCCCCAAAATCTCCTCAGGACCCCAAATCCCGCCCTAGGACCCCAAAATCCCCTTTAACCCCCCAAACCCCCCCGGGGACCCCCAAAATCTCCTCGGGACCCCAAATCCGCCCCAGGACCCCAAAATCCCTTTAACCCCCCAAAACCCCCTCAGGACCCCCAAAATCCCCTTTAACCCCCCTAAAACCGCCTCGGGACCCCAAAATCCCTCTCCAGGACCACAAAATCCCCTTTAACCCCCAAAACTCCCCCAGAACCCCAAAATCCCCTTTAACCCCCCAAAACCCCCAGTACCCCCAAATCCCTTTAACCCCCCAAAACCCCCTCAGGACCCCCAAAATCCCTTTCCCCCCAAAACCCCCTCAGGACCTAAATCCCGCCCCAGAACCCCAAAATCCCCTTTACCCCCCCAAAACCCCCTCGGGACCCCCAAAATCCCTTACCCCCCCAAACCCCCCTCGGGACCCCCAAAACTCTCCCAAAATTCCGCCCTAGGACCCCAAAATCCCCTTTAACCCCCCAAACCCCCTCAGGACCCCCCAAAATCCCGTTTAACCCCCCAAAACCGCCTCGGGACCCCCAAAATCCCTCTCCAGGACCCCAAAATCCCCTTTAACCCCCAAAACTCCCCAGGACCCCAAAATCCCTTTAACCCCCTAAAACTCCCCAGAACCCCCAAAATCCCTTTCCACCCCAAAACCCCCTCGGGACCCCCAAAATCCTGCCCCAGAACCCCAAAATCCCTTTAAGCCCCCCCAAAACCCCCCTCAGGACCCCCAAAATCCCCTTTAAGCCCCCAAAACTCCCCAGAACCCCTAAAATCCCCTTTAACCCCCAAACCCCTCTGGACCCCCAAACTCTCCCAAAATTCCGCGCCTAGGACCCCAAAATCCCCTTTAACCCCCCAAAACCCCCTCAGGACCCCCAAAATCCCTTTAACCCCCCCAAAAACTACGCCTCAGGACCCCCAAAATCCCCTTTAACCCCCAAAACCGCCTCAGGACCCCAAAATCCCTTTTGAACCCCCTAAACCCCTCAGGACTCCCAAAATCCCTTTTACCCCCAAAACTCCCCAGGACCCCCTAAATCTCACCCTGTACCCTAAAATCCCCTCAGGACCCCTAAAATCCCTTTAACCCCAATCTCCCTCAGGACCCCAAAATCCTGACCCAGCACCCCAAAATCCCTTTACCCCCCAAAACCCCTGAAAATCCTCTCCAGGACACCAAAATCCCCTTCCAGCCCCCCAAACCCCCTCAGGACCCCTAAAATCCCCTTTAACCCCCCAAAACCCCTCAGGACCCCCAAAATCCCCTTTAACCCCCCCCAAAACCCCCTCAGCACCCCAAAATCCTGCCCCAGCACCCTAAAATCCGCTTTAACTCCCCTAAACCCCTCGGGACCCCCAAAATCCCGCCCCAGCACCCCAAAATCCCTCTCCAGGACCCCCAAAATCCCATTTAACCCCCCAACCCCCTCTGGACTCCTAAAATCCTGCCCTAGGACTCTAAAATCACTTTAACCCCCTCAACCCCCTCGGACCCCCGAATCCTGCCCCAGAATCCCCTAAATCCCTTTAACCCCCCAAACTCCCTGGATCCCCAAAATCCCCTTTAACCCCCCCCAAAACCCCCCAAAATCCTGCCCCAGAACCCCAAAATCCCTTTACCCCCAAACCCCTCAGGACCCCCAAAATCCCTCCCCAGCACCCTCCAAAATCCCCTTTAACCCCCCCCAAAACCGCCTCGGGACCCCCAAAATCCCTTTACCCCCCCAAACCCCCTCAGGACCCCCAAAATCCCTCCCCAGAACCCCCAAACCCCCTCGCGACCCCCCAACCGCTCCCCCAAACCGCCGTTACCGCCGTTCCCCGTCCGTTACCCCCCAAAAACCCCCAAAAACCCCCAAAAACTCCTGCCATGCGCTCCGCGCCGCTCTGGGCGCTGCTGCTGGCCGCGCTGTGCCTCGGCCTGGGGTCCCGCGGCTCCTGGGGTCCTGGGGTCCTGGGGTCCTGGGGTCGCGGGGTCGCGGGCTGCGTGCTGTGCGACCCGCGGCGGGCGCGGCGCTGGGGAGCTGCTAGCTGTTCGCGCGGGCGCTGCCCGGCGAGCCTGGATGCGGGGGCGGCTCGGAAGCCTCGTGCTGCGCGGCGTGCTGGGGCTGGCGAGGCTGCCCCGCGACCCCTGCAGCTTCATGGGGGTCATCGGTGCGTGAGACCCCTCCCCAAATTAGCGTGAACCCGACCTGAGACCCCAAACCCAACCGGGACCCCAAACCTCCTCAAACCCTGACTAAATCCTCCTCCCGGGACTCGCAAATGTCCTCAAACCCTGCCAAAATCACCTGCCGAGAGACCCCTGCAGCTTCATGGGGGTCATCGGTTGCGTGAGACCCTCCCCAAATTACCCTGGGTCTGATATGGGACCCCAAAACCCAACCGGGACCCCAAATGTTCTCAATCCTGCCAAAATCCCTCCCGGGACTGCAAATGTCCTCAAATCTTGCTAAAATCACCTGCCCAGGGACCCTCGCAGCTTCATGGGGGTCATCGGTGCGTGAGACCCCTCCCCAAATTAGCCTGGGTCTGATCCAGGACCCCAAACCCAACCGACACCCAAACCCAACTGGACCCCAAAACCTCCTCAAATCCTGCCAAAATCCCTCCCGGGATCCCAAACCCACCTCAAACCCTGCCCGGGACCCCCAAAGCCTCCTCAAACCCTACCAAAATCACCTGCCGAGAGACCCCCGCAGCTTCATGGGGGTCATCGGTGCGTGAAACCCCTCCCAAATTACCCTGAGACCCCCAAACCGGCCCTGAGACACCCAAACCCAACCGGGACCCCAAAACTTACCCTCCCGGGACCCCAAACCTCCTCAAACCCTACCAAAATCACCTGCCCAGGGACCCCCGCAGCTTCATGGGGGTCATCGGTGCGTGAGACCCCTCCCAAATTACCCTGGGTCTGATATGGGACCCCAAACCGGCCCGGGACCCCCCCAAACCAACCGGGACCCCAAAACCTCCTCAAACCCTGCCTAAATCCCTCCCCGGGACCGCAAAATGTCCTCAAATCCTGCCAAAATCACCTGCCGAGAGACCCCGCAGCTTCATGGGGGTCATCGGTGCGTAGAACCCATCCCAAATTATACGTAAACCGGCTCTGAGACCCCCAAACCCACCGGGACCCCAAAATGTCCTCAAATCCTGCCAAAATCACCTGCCGAGAGACCCCCGCAGCTTCACGATGGGGTCATCGGTCAGATAGAGACCCCTCCCAAATTAGCCTGAGACCCTCCCAAACCGGCCCTGAGACCCCAAACCCAGCAGGACCCCAAAACTTACCACTCCCGGGACCCCAAACCTCCTCAAACCCTACCAAAATCTACCTGCCCAGGGACCCGCAGCTTCATGGGGGTCATCGGTGCGTGAGACCCCTCCCAGAATTAACCTGGGTCTGATATGGGACCCCCAAACCCAACCGGGACCCCAAAACCCAACCAGGACCCCAAAACTTACCCTGCCCGGGACCCCAAACCTCCGCAAACCCTGCAAAATCCCCTGCCCAGGACCCCCGCAGCTTCATGGGGGTCATCGGTGCGTGAGACCCCTCCCGAATTACCCTGAGACCCCCAAACCGGCCTAGAGACACCCAAACCCAACCGGGACCCCAAAACCTCCTCAAATCCTGCCTAAATCCCTCCCGGGACCACCAAAATGTCCTCAAACCCTGCCAAAATCACCTGCCCAGGGACCCCCGCAGCTTCATGGGGGTCATCGGTGCGTGAGACCCCTCCCAAATTAGCCTGGGGTCTGATCCAGGACCCCAAACCCAACCGGGACCCCAAAATGTTCTCAAATCCTACCTAAATCCCTCCCGGGACCGCAAAATGTCCTCAAATCTTGCCAAAATCACCTGCCGAGAGACCCCTGCAGCTTCATGAGGGTCATCGGTGCGTGAGACCCTCCCCAAATTACCCTGGGTCTGATCCAGGACCCCAAACCCAACCGGGACCCCAAAATGTTCTCAAATCCTACCAAAAATCCCCTCCACAGGACCCCAAATTCCCTGCCCAGGGACCCCCGCAGCTTCATGGGGGTCATCGGTGCGTGAGACCCCTCCCCAAATTATCCTGAGACCCCCAAACCGGCCCTGAGACACGCAAACCCAACTGGGACCCCAAACCTCCTCCATGGGATCCCAAAATCCCTCCCCAGGACCCTAAAACCCCTAACTCCGCCCTGAACCCTTCATGGGGGTCATCGGTGCAGTGAGACCCCTCCCCAAATTACCCTGGGTCTGATATGGGACCCCCAAACCCAACCAGGACACCCTAAACCCAACCGGGACCCCAAAACTTACCCTGCCGGGATCCCAAACCCTCCTCAAACCCTGCCAAAATCCCTGCCCGGGACCCCCGCAGCTTCATGGGGGTCATCGGTGCGTGAGACCCCTCCCAAATTATCCTGGGACCCCCAGAAGCCGGCCCTAGAGACACCCAAACCCAACCGAGACCCCAAAATGTCCTCAAATCCTCCCAAAATCCCTCCACGGGACCCCAAAATCCCTGCCCAGGGACCCCCGCAGCTTCATGGGGGTCATCGCTGTGTGAGACCCTCCCCGAATTAGCGTAAACCGGCTCTGAGACCCCAAACCCAACCGGGACCCCAAAATGTCCTCAAACCCTACCTAAATCCCTCCCCGGGACCCCAAACCCTCCTCAAACCCGACCAAAATCACCTGCCCAGGGACCCCCTGCAGCTTCATGGGGGTCATCAGTGCGTGAGACCCCTCCCAAATTATCCTGGAGACCCCCCCAAACCGGCCCTGAGACCCCCAAACCCAACCGGGACCCCAAAACTTACCTCCCGGGACCCCAAACCTCCTCAAACCCTACCAAAATCCCCTGCCCAGGGACCCCCGCAGCTTCATGGGGGTCATCGGTGCGTAGAGACCCTCTCCCAAATTACCCTGAGACCCCCAAACCGGCCCTGAGACACCCAAACCCAACCGGGACCCCAAAACCTCCTCCATGGGATCCCAAAATCCCCTCCCCGGGACGGCAAAATGTCCTCAAATCTTGCCAAAATCACCTGCCCGGGACCCCCGCAGCTTCATGGGGGGTCATCGGTGCGTGAGACCCCTCCCCGAATTACCCTGGGTCTGATATGGGACCCCCAAACCCAACCGGGACCCCAAAAACCCAACCGGGACCCCAAAACTTACCCTGCCGGGACCCCAAACCTCCTCAAACCCTACCAAATCCCCTGCCCAGGGACCCCGCAGCTTCATGGGGGTCATCGGTGCGTGAGACCCCTCCCCCAAATTATCCTGAGACCCCCAAACCGGCCCGGGACCCCAAAACCTCCTCCATGGGATCCCAAAATGTCCTCAAATTCCCTCCTCGGGACCCCAAAATCCCCTGTCCGCGACCCCCGCAGCTTCATGGGGGTCATCGGTGCGTGAGACCCCTCCCCAAATTACCCTGGGTCTGATATGGGACCCCCAAACCGGCCCGGGACCCCAAACCGGCTCTGAGACACCCAAACCGAACTGGGACCCCAAAATCCCTCCATGGGACCCCCAAAATCTCCTCGCATCCCCCCTGGTTCCCGTAAATCCCCCGCAGACCCTCCCCAGCTCCCTTCCCCAAATCCCCCAAATCCTCCCCCGACCCCAAATCCTCCCAAATTTCCCAACCCCCGGGAGTGCCCCAAAATTCATCCCAAAACCCGAGAGGAGGGGGGAGTTGAGGGGATTTTGGGGATTTAGGGAATTGGGGAGGATTTTGAGAATTTGGGGGATTTTGGGACGAGGATTTTGAGAATTTGGGGGATTGGGGGATTTTGGGATTTGGAGTATTTTGGGGGATTTTGGGGGTTTTGGGGAGGATTTTGAGTGATGATTTGGGGAGATTTGGGGGATTTAGTGAGGATTATTGGGGGATTTTGGGGAGACTTTGGGGAGTAGTTGATGGAGTTGTGGGGATTCTGTGGGGGGATTTTAGGGGGATTTTATGAGGAATTTAGGGGAGGATTTGGAGTGATGATTTAGGGGATTTGAGGGATTTAGTGAGGATTTGGAGGATTCAGGGAGATTTCAGTGAAGATTTAGGGATTTTGGGGATTTAGTGAGGATTTTGGGGGTGTTTAGTGAGGATTAGGGGGTTTAATGAGGATTTTGGGGGGTTTAGTGAGGATTTTGGGGGAGTTTAGGGGATTTAGTGAGGATTTGAGGGGATTTTGAGGAGTTTGGGGGATTTTGGGAGGATTTAGTGAAGGATTTTGGAGGATTTAATGAAGGAGTTTGGGAGAGATTTTGGGAGGATTTGGGGGATTTAGTGAGGATTTTGAGGAATTTTGGGGAGGATTTTGGAGGGATTTTGGGCGGGATTTTGGGAGAGATTTGGAGTGATGATTTGGGGGGTTTAGTGAAGATTTGGGGGTTTGAGGATTTAATAGAGAATTTCAGGGAGGTTTAATGAGAGATTTAGGGGAGATTTTGAGGGAGGATTTTGGGGGTTTGGGGGATTTAGTGAGGGATTTGGGGGATTTTAGGGGGATTTTGGGAGGATTTGGAGTGATGATTTTGGGGGTTTAGTGAAGATTTGAGAGTTTGAGGATTTAATAGAGGATTTCAGGGGGTTTAATGAGGATTTTAGGGATTTTGGGGAGATTTTAGTGAAGATTTGGGGGATTTTGAAGGAGTTTTGGTGAGGATTTTAGGGAGATTTTGGGGGATTTGGAGGATTTAATGCGGATTTTAGGGGGATTTAATGAGGATTTTGGGGGCTTTAGTGAGGATTTTGGGGGTTTGGGGGTTTTAGTGAGGATTTAGTGAGGATTTGGGGGGATTTTGAGGAGATTTAGTGAGGATTTTGGGGGGTTTAATGAGGATTTTGGGGGATTTTGGGGCAGATTCAGTGAGGATTTGGGGGATTTAGTGATGATATGGGGGCTTAGGAGGATTTTGGGGGATTTGAGAAATTTGTAGGAGTTTTGGGGGATTTTGGGGAGTTTAGTGAGGATTTGGGGGCTATGTGAGGATTTTGGGGGTGCTTTGGGGGATTTATGGATTTTGGGGGGGATTTTGTGGATTTTGGGGGATTTTGGGGAGTTAATGAGGATTTGGGGGATTTGGGGGATTCGAGTGAGGATTTTGGGGGATTCAGTGGGGATTTTGGGGAGATTTTGGGGGATTTTGGGGTTTTAGTGAGGATTGGGGGAGATTTTGGGGGAATTTTGGGGGATTTGTGAGGATTTTGGGGGATTTTCGGGATTTATGGATTTTGGGGGGATTTTGGGGGAGTTTGGGGGATTTTGAGGGGATTCGGGGATTTGGGGGATTTTGAGGGATTTTGGGGGATTTTGTGGATTTTGGGGGATTTTGGGATTTTGGGGGGATT
>JAKWBO010001112.1:0-18724 GCA_034336685.1 Luscinia luscinia
CACTGGGTGTGCCGCCACGGCCGGCCCACCCGTGGGTGGGCGTGCAGAACTGTTTGCGTGTGCCCTTGGGTGTGCCGCCACGGCCGGCCCACCGTGGGTGAGGCGTGCAGAAGGGTTTGCGTTTGCCTCTGGGTGTGCCGCCACGGCCGGCCCACCCGTGGGTGGGCGTGCAGAACTGTTTGCGTGTGCCTCTGGGTGTGCCGCCACGGCCGGCCCACCCGTGGGTGGGCGTGCAGAAAAGTTTGCGGTTGCCTCTGGGTGTGCCGCCACGGCCGGCCCACCCGTGGGTGGGCGTGCAGAACTGTTTGCGTGTGCCACTAAGTGTGCCGCCACGGCCGGCCCACCCGTGGGTGGGCGTGCAGAAAAGTTTGCGGTTGCCTCTGGGTGTGCCGCCACGGCCGGCCCACCCGTGGGTGGGCGTGCAGAACTGTTTGCGTGTGCCTCTGGGTGTGCCGCCACGGCCGGCCCACCCGTGGAGTGGGCGTGCAGAAAGGTCTGCAGTTGCCTCTGGGTGTGCCGCCACGGCCGGCCCACCACGTGGGTGGGCGTGCAGAAAGAGCCTGGGGTTGCCTCTGGGTGTGCCGCCACGGCCGGCCCACCCGTGGGTGGGCGTGCAGAACTGCCTGCGTTTGCCTCTGGGTGTGCCGCCACGGCCGGCCCACCCGTGAGTGGGCGTGCAGAAGTGTTTGCGTGTTGCCTCTGGGTGTGCCGCCACGGCCCGGCCCACCCGTGGGTGGGCGTGCAGAACTGTTTGCGTGTGCCTCTGGGTGTGCCGCCACAGCCGGCCCATCCGTGGGTGGGCGTGCAGAAAGGCCTGCGGTTGCCTCTGGGTGTGCCGCCACGGCCGGCCCACCCGTGGGTGGGCGTGCAGAAGTGCTCTGCGTTTGCCTCTGGGTGTGCCGCCACGGCCGGCCCACCCGTGGAGTGGCGTGCAGAAGGGTCTGCGTTTGCCTCTGGGTGTGCCGCCACGGCCGGCCCACTCGTGGGTGGGCGTGCAGAACTGTTTGCGTGTGCCACTGGATGTGCCGCCGCGACAGCCCACCCGTGGGTGGGCGTGCAGAACAGCTGCGTGTGCCACGGGGTGTGCCGCCACGGCCGGCCCACCCGTGGGTGGGCGTGCAGAAAAGCCTGGGGTTGCCTCTGGGTGTGCCGCCACGGCCGGCCCACCCGTGGGTGGGCGTGCAGAAGTGCCTGCGTTTACCTCTGGGTGTGCCGCCACGGCCGGCCCACCCGTGGAGTGGGCGTGCAGGACTGTTTGCGTGTGCCACTGGATGTGCCGCCACGGACGGCCCACCCGTGGGTGAGCGTGCAGAACTGCTTGCGTGATCCACTGGGTGTGCCGCCACGGCCCGACCCTCCCGTGGGTGGGCGTGCAGAAGGGCCTGCGTGGGGCTCTGTGTGTGCCGCCACGGCCGGCTCACCCGTGGGTGGGCGTGCAGAACTGTTTGCGTGTGCCACTGGATGTGCCGCCACGGCCGGCCCACCCGTGGGTGGGCGTGCAGAAGAGGTTTGCGTGTTGCCTCTGGGTGTGCCGCCACGGCCGGCCCACCCGTGGGTGGGCGTGCAGAACTGGTTTGCGTGTGCCACTGGGTGTGCCGCCACGGCCGGCCCACCCGTGGGTGAGGCGTGCAGAAGGGCCTGCGGTTGCCTCTGGGTGTGCCGCCACGGCCGGCCCACCCGTGGGTAGGCGTGCAGAAGGGCCTGCGGTTGCCTCTGGGTGTGCCGCCACGGCCGGCCCACCCGTGGAGTGGGCGTGCAGAAGGGTCTGCGTGTGCCTCTGGGTGTGCCGCCACGGCCGGCCCACCCGTGGGTGGGCGTGCAGAAGGGTTTGCGGTTGCCTCTGGGTGTGCCGCCACGGCCGGCCCACCCGTGGGTGGGCGTGCAGAACTGTTTGCGTGTGCCTCTGGGTGTGCAGCTACGGCCGGCCCACCCGTGGGTGGGCGTGCAGAAGGGCCTGCGTGTTGCCTCTGGGTGTGCCGCCACGGCCGGCCCACCCGTGGGTGAGCGTGCAGAACTGTTTGCGTGTTGCCTCTAGGTGTGCCGCCACGGCCGGCCCACCCGTGGGTGGGCGTGCAGAACTGCCTGCGGTGTGCCTCTGGGTGTGCCGCCACGGCCGGCCCACCCGTGGGTGGGCGTGCAGAACTGTTTGCGTGTGCCTCTGGGTGTGCCGCCACGGCCGGCCCACCCGTGGAGTGGGCGTGCAGAACTGTTTGCGTGTGCCACTGGATGTGCCGCCACGGCCGGCCCACCCGTGGCGTGGGCGTGCAGAAGAGGTTTGCAGTTGCCTCTGGGTGTGCCTCCGCGGCCGGCCCACCGTGGGTGGGGCTGTGCAGAAGCTGCCTGCGTGTGCCACATGGGTGTGCCGCCCACGGCCGGCCTACCGTGGGCGGGCGTGGCAGAAGAGTCTGCGGTGTGCCTCTGGGTGTGCCGCCACGGCCGGCCCACTCCGTGGGTAGGCGTGCAGAAGATCTTTGCGTGTTGCCGTCTGGGTGTGCCGTCTACGGCACGGCCCACCGTGGGTGGGCATGCAGAAGGGCCTGCGTGTGCCTCTGGGTGTGCCGCCACGGCCGGCCCCACCCGTGGGTGGGCGTGCAGAGACTGTTTGCGTGTGCCACTGGATGTGCCGCCACGGCCGGCCCACCCGTGGGTGGGCGTGCAGAAAGAGCTTTGCGTGTGCCTCTGGGTGTGCCGCCACGGCCGGCCCACCCGTGGAGTGGGCGTGCAGAACTGTTTACGTGTGCCTCTGGGTGTGCCGCCACGGCCGGCCCACCCGTGGGTGGGCGTGCAGAAGAGTTTGCGGTTGCCTCTGGGTGTGCCGCCACGGCCGGCCCACCCGTGGGTGGGCGTGCAGAAGGGCCTGCGGTGTGCCTCTGGGTGTGCCGCCACGGCCGGCTCCACCCGTGAGTGAGGCGTGCAGAACTGTTCGCGGTGTGCCTCTGGGTGTGCCGCCACGGCCGGCCCACCCGTGGGTGGGCGTGCAGAACTGTTTGCGTGTGCCACTGGGTGTGCCGCCCACGGCCGGCCCACCCGTGGAGTGGGCGTGCAGAAGAGTTTGCGGTTGCCTCTGGGTGTGCCGCCACGGCCGGCCCACCGTGGAGTGGGCGTGCAGAACTGTCTGCGTGTAGCCTCTGGGTGTGCCGCCACGGCCGGCCCACCCGTGGGTAGGCGTGCAGAACTGTTTGCGTGTGCCACTGGGTGTGCAGCCACGGCCGGCCCACCCGTGGGTGGGCGTGCAGAACTGTTTGCGTGTTGCCTCTGGGTGTGCCGCCACGGCCGGCCCACCCGTGGGTGGCGCGTGCAGAAGGGTTTCGCGGTTGCCTCTGGGTGTGCCGCCACGGCCGGCCCACCCGTGGGTGGGCGTGCAGAAGGGTTTGCGTGTTGCCTCTGGGTGTGCCGCCACGGCCGGCCCACCCGTGGAGTGGGCGTGCAGAACTGCTTGCGTGTTGCCACTGGGTGTGCCGCCACGGCCCGGCCCACCCGTGGGTGGGCGTGCAGAACTGTCTGCGTGTGCCTCTGGGTGTGCCGCCACGGCCGGCCCACCGTGGGTGGCGTGCAGAACTGTTTGCGTGTGCCACTGGGTGTGCCGCCACGGCCGGCCCACCCGTGAGTGGGCGTGCAGAAAGGGTCTGCGGTTGCCTCTGGGTGTGCCGCCACGGCCGGCCCACCCGTGAGTGGGCGTGCAGAAGGGCTTTGCGTGTGCCTCTGGGTGTGCCGCCACGGCCGGCCCACCCGTGGGTGGGCGTGCAGAAGTGTTTGCGTGTTGCCTCTGGGTGTGCCGCCACGGCCGGCCCACCCGTGGGTGAGCGTGCAGAAACTGTTTGCGTGTTGCCTCTGGGTGTGCTGCCACGGCCGGCCCACCCGTGGGTGGGCGTGCAGAACTGTTTGCGTGTGCCACTGGGTGTGCCGCCACCGACCGGCCTCACCGTGGCTGGGCGTGCAGAACTGTTTGCGTGTGCCACTGGGTGTGCCGCCACAGCCGGCCCACCCGTGGATTGGGCGTGCAGAACTGTTTGCGTGTGCCACTGGGTGTGCCGCCACGGCCGGCCCACCCGTGGGTGGGCGTGCAGAAGAGCTTGCGTTTGCCTCTGGGTGTGCCGCCACGGCCGGCCCACCCGTGGGTGGGCGTGCAGAACTGTTTGCGTGTGCCACTGGGTGTGCCGCCACGGCCGGCCCACCCGTGGGTGGGCGTGCAGAACTGTTTGCGTGTGCCACTGGGTGTGCCGCCACGGCCGGCCCACCCGTGGGTGGGCGTGCAGAGAGCCTGTTCGCGTGTGCCTCTGGGTGTGCCGCCACGGCCGGCCCACCCGTGGGTGGGCGTGCAGAAGGGTTTCGCGGTGTGCCTCTGGGTGTGCCGCCACGGCCGGCCCACCCGTGGAGTGGGCGTGCAGAAGGGCCTGCGGTTGCCTCTGGGTGTGCCGCCACGGCCGGCCCACCCGTGGGTGGGCGTGCAGAACTGCTTGCGTGTGCCACTGGGTGTGCCGCCACAGCCGGCCCACCCGTGGGTGGGCGTGCAGAACTGTTTGCGTGTGCCACTGGGTGTGCCGCCACGGCCGGCCTACCCGAGGTGGGCGTGCAGAAGGGTTTGCGGTTGCCTCTGGGTGTGCCGCCACGGCCGGCCCACCCGTGGGTGGGCGTGCAGAAAGGGCCTGCGGTTGCCTCTGGGTGTGCCGCCACGGCCGCGAGCCACCCGTGGGTGGGCGTGCAGAAGCTGTTTGCGTGTGCCACTGGGTGTGCCGCTCCGGCCGGCCCACCCGTGGGTGGGCGTGCAGAACTGTTTGCGTGTGCCACTGGGTGTGCCGCCACGACCGGCCCACCCGTGGGTGGGCGTGCAGAAAGGGTTTGCGGTGTGCCTCTGGGTGTGCCGCCACGGCCGGCCCACCCGTGAGTGAGGCGTGCAGAAGGGCTCTGCGGTTGCCTCTGGGTGTGCCGCCACAGCCGGCCCACCCGTGGGTGGCGTGCAGAACTGTTTGCGTGTGCCACTGGGTGTGCCGCCACGGCCGGCCCACCCGTGGAGTGGGCGTGCAGTAAGGTTCTGCGGTTGCCTCTGGGTGTGCCGCCACGGCCGAGCCCACCCGTGGAGTGGCGTGCAGAACTGTTTGCGTGTGCCACTGGGTGTGCCGCCACAACCGGCCCACCCGTGGGTGGGCGTGAAGAACTGTTTGCGTGTGCCACTGGTTGTGCAGCGACGGCCGGCCCACCCGTGGGTGGGCGTGCAGAGACTGTTTGCGTGTGCCACTGGATGTGCCGCCACGGCCGGCCCACCCGTGGGTGGGCGTGCAGAAGGGTTTCGCGGTTGCCTCTGGGTGTGCCGCCACGGCCGGCCCACCCGTGGAGTGGGCGTGCAGAAGCGGTTTGCGTGTGCCACTGGGTGTGCCGCCACGGCCGGCCCACCCGTGGCTGAAGCGTGCTAGAACTGTTTGCGTGTGCCACTGGGTGTGCCGCCACGGCCGGCCCACCCGTGGGTGGGCGTGCAGAAGGGTTTGCGGTTGCCTCTGGGTGTGCCGCCACGGCCGGCCCACCCGTGGGTGGGCGTGCAGAACTGTTTGCGTGTGCCACTGGGTGTGCCGCCACGACCGGCCCACCCGTGGGTGGGCGTGCAGAAGGGTTTGCGGTTGCCTCTGGGTGTGCCGCCACGGCCGGCCCACCCGTGAGTGGGCGTGCAGAAGGGCCTGCGGTTGCCTCTGGGTGTGCCGCCACGGCCGGCCCACCCGTGGGTGAGCGTGCAGAACTGTTTGCGTGTGCCACTGGGTGTGCCGCCACGGCCGGCCCACCCGTGGGTGGGCGTGCAGAAGGGTTCTGCGGTTGCCTCTGGGTGTGCCGCCACGGCCGGCCCACCCGTGGGTGGGCGTGCAGAACTGTTTGCGTGTGCCTACTGGGTGTGCAGCCACGGCCGGCCCACCCGTGGGTGGGCGTGCAGAAGGGTTTGCCTGTGCCACTGGGTGTGCCGCCACCGCCGGCTCACCCGTGGCTGGCGTGCAGAACTCTTTGCGTGTGCGACTAATTGTGCCGCCACGGCCGGCCCACCCGTGGTTGGGCGTGCAGAACTGTTTGCGTGTGCCACTGGATGTGCCGCCACGGCCGGCCCACCCGTGGGTGGGCGTGCAGAAGATGCCTGCGTTTGCCTCTGGGTGTGCCGCCACGGCCGGCCCACCCGTGGAGTGGGCGTGCAGAACTGTTTGCGTGTGCCACTGGATGTGCCGCCACGGCCGGCCCACCCGTGGGTGGGCGTGCAGAACTGTTTGCGTGTGCCACTGGGTGTGCCGCCACAACCGGCCCACCCGTGGGTGGGCGTGCAGGAACTGTTTGCGTGTGCCACTGGGTGTGCCGCCACGGCCGGCCTACCGAGGTGGGCGTGCAGAAGGGTTTGCGGTTGCCTCTGGGTGTGCCGCCACGGCCGGCCCACCCGTGGGTGGAGCGTGCAGAAGGGCCTGCGGTTGCCTCTGGGTGTGCCGCCACGGCCGGGCCACCCGTGGGTGGGCGTGCAGAACTGTTTGCGTGTGCCTCTGGGTGTGCCGCTACGGCCGGCCCACCTGTGGGTGGGCGTGCAGAACTGTTTGCGTGTGCCACTGGGTGTGCCGCCACGGCCGGCCCACCCGTGGGTGGGCGTGCAGAAGGGCCTGCGGTTGCCTCTGGGTGTGCCGCCACGGCCCGGCCCACTCGTGAGTGGGCGTGCAGAAGGAGCCTGCGGTTGCCTCTGGGTGTGCCGCCACAGCCGGCCCAACCGTGGGTGGGCGTGCAGAACTGTTTGCGTGTGCCACTGGGTGTGCCGCCACGGCCGGCCCACCCGTGGGTGGGCGTGCAGAAGAGGTTTGCGGATTGCCTCTGGGTGTGCCGCCACGGCCAAGCCCACCTGTGAGGTGGGCGTGAAGAAGGGCCTGCGTGTTGCCACTGGGTGTGCCGCCACAACCGGCCCACCCGTGGGTGGGCGTGCAGAACTGTTTACGTGTGCCACTGGGTGTGCCGCCACGGCCGGCCTACCCAAGGGTGGGCGTGCAGAAGGGTTTGCGGTTGCCTCTGGGTGTGCCGCCACGGCCGGCCCACCCGTGGGTGGGCGTGCAGAAGGGCCTGCGTGTGCCTCTGGGTGTGCCGCCACGGACGGGCCACCCGTGGGTAGGCGTGCAGAACTGTTTGCGTGTGCCACTGGATGTGCCGCCACGGCCGGCCCACCCGTGGGTGGGCGTGCAGAACTGTTTGCGTGTGCCACTGGGTGTGCCGCCACGGCCGGCCCACCCGTGGAGTGGGCGTGCAGAGACTGTTTACGTGTGCCACTGGGTGTGCCGCCACGGCCGGCCTACCCGAGGTGGGCGTGCAGAAGGGTTCTGCGGTTGCCTCTGGGTGTGCCGCCACGCGGCCGGCCCACCCGTGGGTGGGCGTGCAGAAGAGCCTGCGGTTGCCTCTGGGTGTGCCGCCACGGCCGGCCCACCGTGGGTGGGCGTGCAGAACTGTTTGCGTGTGCCTCTGGGTGTGCCGCTACGGCCGGCCCACCTGTGGGTGGGCGTGCAGAACATGTTGCGTGTGCCACTGGGTGTGCGCCACGGCCGGCCCACCCGTGGCTGCGGCGTGCAGAAAAGGTT
The DNA here is from genome assembly GCA_034336685.1 of Luscinia luscinia. NCBI lineage: Eukaryota > Metazoa > Chordata > Aves > Passeriformes > Muscicapidae > Luscinia > Luscinia luscinia. Next base: position 7,575 of record JAKWBO010001112.1, read on the forward strand.
CGCGGTTGCCTCTGGGTGTGCCGCCACGGCCGACCCACTCGTGAGTGGGCGTGCAGAAGGGCCTGCGGTTGCCTCTGGGTGTGCCGCCACAGCCGGCCAACCGTGGGTGGGCGTGCAGAACTGTTTGCGTGTGCCACTGGGTGTGCCGCCACGGCCGGCCCACCCGTGGGTGGGCGATGCAGAAGGGTTTGCGGTTGCCTCTGGTTGTGCCGCCACGGCAGAGCCCACCTGTGAGTGGGCGTGCAGAAGAGCCTGCGGTTGCCTCTGGGTGTGCCGCCACAACCGGCCCACCGTGGGTGGGCGTGCAGAACTGTTTGCGTGTGCCACTGGGTGTGCCGCCACGGCCGGCCTACCCAGGGTGGGCGTGCAGAAGGGTTTGCGGTTGCCTCTGGGTGTGCCGCCACGGCCGGCCCACCCGTGGGTGGGCGTGCAGAAGGGACCTGCGTGTTGCCTCTGGGTGTGTGCCGCCACGGACGGGCCACCCGTGGGTGGGCGTGCAGAACTGTTTGCGTGTGCCACTGGGTGTGCCGCCACAGCCGGCCCACCGTGGGTGGGCGTGCAGAACTGTTTGCGTGTGCCACTGGGTGTGCCGCCACGACCGGCCCACCCGTGGGTGGGCGTGCAGAAAGGGTTTGCGGTTTGCCTCTGGGTGTGCCGCCACGGCCGGCACCACCCGTGAGTGGGCGTGCAGAAGAGCCTGCGTGTGCCTCTGGGTGTGCCGCCACAGCCGGCCCACCCGTGGGTGGGCGTGCAGAACTGTTTGCGTGTGCCTCTGGGTGTGCCGCCGCGGCCGGCCCACCGTGGAGTGAGCGTGCAGAAGGGTTTGCGTGTTGCCTCTGGGTGTGCCGCCACGGCCGGCCCACCCGTGGGTGGGCGTGCAGAACTAGTTTGCGTGTGCCACTGGGTGTGCCGCCACGGCCGGCCCACCCGTGGGTGGGCGTGCAGAACTGTTTGCGTGTGCCACTGGGTGTGCAGCCACGGCCGGCCCACCGGTGGGTGGGCGTGCAGAACGGTTTGCGTGTGCCACTGGGTGTGCCGCCACGGCCGGCCCCACCCGTGGCTGGGCGTGCAGAACTGTTTGCGTGTGCCACTGGGTGTGCCGCCACGGCCGGCCCACCCGTGGTTGGGCGTGCAGAACTGTTTGCGTGTGCCACTGGATGTGCCGCCACGGCCGGCCCACCCGTGGGTGGGCGTGCAGAACTGTTTGCGTGTGCCACTGGGTGTGCCGCCACAGCCCGGCCCACCCGTGGGTGGGCGTGCAGAACTGTTTACGTGTGCCACTGGGTGTGCCGCCACGGCCGGCCCACCGTGGGTGGGCGTGCAGAAGGGCCTGCGGTTGCCTCTGGGTGTGCCGCCACGGCCCGGACCACCCGTGGGTGGGCGTGCAGAACTGTTTGCGTGTGCCACTGGGTGTGCCGCTTCGGCCGGCCCACCTGTGGGTGGGCGTGCAGAACTGTTTGCGTGTGCCACTGGGTGTGCCGCCACGGCCGGCCCACCCATGGCTGCTGGCGTGCAGAAGAGGTTTGCGTGTGCCTCTGGGTGTGCCGCCACGGCCCGGCCCACCCGTGGGTGGGCGTGCAGAAGGGCCTGCGGTTGCCTCTGGGTGTGCCGCCACAGCCGGCCCACCCGTGGGTGGGCGTGCAGAACTGTTTGCGTGTGCCACTGGGTGTGCCGCCACGGCCGGCCCACCCGTGGGTGAGCGTGCAGAAGGGTTTGCGGTTGCCTCTGGGTGTGCCGCCACGGCCCGACCCACCCGTGGGTGGGCGTGCAGAACTGTTTGCGTGTGCCACTGGGTGTGCCGCCACAGCCGGCCCACCCGTGGGTGGCGTGCAGAACTGTTCGCGTGTGCCACTGGGTGTGCCGCCACGGCCGGCCTACCCGTGGTGGGCGTGCAGAAGGGTTTGCGGTTGCCTCTGGAGTGTGCCGCCACGGCCGGCCCACCCGTGGGTGAGCGTGCAGAACTGACTGCGTGTTGCCTCTGGGTGTGCCGCCACGGCCGGACCACCCGTGGGTGGGCGTGCAGAACTGTTTGCGTGTGCCACTGGGTGTGCCGCTCTGGCCGGCCCACCCGTGGAGTGGGCGTGCAGAACTGTTTGCGTGTGCCACTGGGTGTGCCGCCACGACCGGCCCACCCGTGGGTGGGCGTGCAGAAGGGTTTGCGGTTGCCTCTGGGTGTGCCGCCACGGCCGGCCCACCCGTGAGTGGGCGTGCAGAAGGGCCTGCGGTTTGCCTCTGGGTGTGCCGCCACAGCCGGCCCACCCGTGGGTGGGCGTGCAGAACTGTTTGCGTGTGCCACTGGATGTGCCGCCACGGCCGGCCCACCCGTGGGTGGGCGTGCAGAAAGGTTTGCGTGTTGCCTCTGGAGTGTGCCGCCCGCGGCCGGCCCACCCGTGGGTGGGCGTGCAGAACTTGTTTCGCGTGTGCCACTGGGTGTGCCGCCCGGCCGGCCCACCCGTGGGTGGGCGTGCAGAACTGTTTGCGTGTGCCACTGGGTGTGCCGCCACGGCCGGCCCACCCGTGGGTAGGCGTGCAGAACTGTCTGCGTGTGCCACTGGGTGTGCCGCCACGGCCGGCCCACCCGTGGGTGGGCGTGCAGAAGGTGCCTGCGTTTGCCTCTGGGTGTGCCGCCACGGCCGGCCCACCCGTGGGTGAGCGTGCAGAACTGTTTGCGTGTGCCACTGGGTGTGCCGCCACGGCCGGCCCACCCGTGGGTGGGCGTGCAGAACTTGTTTGCGTGTGCCACTGGGTGTGCCGCCACAGCCGGCCCACCCGTGGGTGGGCGTGCAGAACTGTTTGCGTGTGCCACTGGGTGTGCCGCCACGGCCGGCCCTACCAGTGGGCGTGCAGAAGGGCCTGCGGTTGCCTCTGGGTGTGCCGCCGCGGCGGACCACCCGTGGGTGGGCGTGCAGAAGGGCCTGCGGTTGCCTCTGGGTGTGCCGCCGCGGCCGGCCCACCGTGGGTGGCGTGCAGAGCTGTTTGCGTGTGCCACTGGGGTGTGCCGCCACGGCCGGCCCACCCGTGGGGTGGGCGTGCAGAACTGTTTGCGTGTTGCCACTGGGTGTGCCGCCACGGCCCGGCCCACCCGTGGGTGGGCGTGCAGAAAGGGTTTCGCGGTTGCCTCTGGGTGTGCCGCCACGGCCCGACCCACCGTGAGTGGGCGTGCAGAAGGGCCTGCGGTTGCCTCTGGGTGTGCCGCCACAGCCGGTCCACCCGTGGGTGGGCGTGCAGAACTGTTTTGCGTGTGCCACTGGGTGTGCCGCCACGGCCGGCCCACCCGTGGGTAGGCGTGCAGAAGGAGTTTGCGGTTGCCTCTGGGGTGTGCCGCCACGGCCGACCCACCCGTGGGTGGCGTGCAGAACTGTTTGCGTGTGCCACTGGGTGTGCAGCCACGGCCGGCCCACCGTGGGTGGGCGTGCAGAAAGGTTGCCTGTGCCACTGGGTGTGCCGCCACCGCCGGCTCACCCGTGGCTGGCGTGCAGAACTCTTTGCGTGTGCCACTAATTGTGCCGCCACGGCCGGCCCACCCGTGGTTGGGCGTGCAGAACTGTTTGCGTGTGCCACTGGATGTGCCGCCACGGCCGGCCCACCCGTGGGTGGGCGTGCAGAAAGTGCCTGCGTTTGCCTCTGGGTGTGCCGCCACGGCCCGGCCCACCCGTGGAGTGGGCGTGCAGAACTGTTTGCGTGTGCCACTGGATGTGCCGCCACGGCGGCCCACCCGTGGAGTGGGCGTGCAGAACTGTTTGCGTGTGTGCCACTGGGTGTGCCGCCACAGCACGGCCCACCCGTGGGTGGGCGTGCAGAACTGTTTACGTGTGCCACTGGGTGTGCCGCCACGGCCGGCCTACCAGGTGGGCGTGCAGAAGGGTTTGCGGTTGCCTCTGGGTGTGCCGCCCGCGCCGGCCCACCCGTGGGTGGGCGTGCAGAAGAGCCTGCGGTTGCCTCTGGGTGTGCCGCCACGGCCGGGCCACCCGTGGGTGGGCGTGCAGAAGCTGTTTGCGTGTGCCACTGGGTGTGCCGCTACGGCCCGGCCCACCCGTGGGTGGGCGTGCAGAACTGTTTGCGTGTGCCACTGGAGTGTGCCGCCAGCTGGCCCACCCGTGGCTGCGCGTGCAGAAGGGTTTCGCGGTGCCTCTGGGTGTGCCGCCACGGCCGGCCCACCCGTGAGTGGAGCGTGCAGAAGGGCCTGCGGTTGCCTCTGGGTGTGCCGCCACGGCCGGCCCACCCGTGGGTGGGCGTGCAGAACTGTTTCGCGTGTGCCACTGGGGTGTGCCGCCACGGCCGGCCCACCCGTGGGTGAAGCGTGCAGAAGGGTTCTGCGGTTGCCTCTGGGTGTGCCGCCGCGGCCGGCCCACCCGTGGGTGAGCGTGCAGAACTGTTTGCGTGTGCCTCTGGGTGTGCCGCCACAACCGGCCCACCCGTGGGTGGGCGTGCAGAACTGTTTGCGTGTGCCACTGGGTGTGCCGCCACGGCCGGCCCACCGTGGAGTGGGCGTGCAGAACTGTTTGCGTGTGCCTCTGGGTGTGCCGCCACGGCCGGCCACCCGTGGGTGGGCGTGCAGAAGGGTTTGCGGTTGCCTCTGGGTGTGCCGCCACGGCGCCCACCCGTGAGTGGGCGTGCAGAACTGCTTGCGTGTGCCACTGGGTGTGCCGCCACAGCCGGCCCACCGTGGGTGGGCGTGCAGAACGGTTTCGCGTGTGCCACTGGGTGTGCCGCCACGGCCGGCCCACCGTGGGTGGGCGTGCAGAACTGTTTGCGTGTGCCACTGGGTGTGCCGCCACGGCCGGCCACCCGTGGGTGGGCGTGCAGAAGAGTGTTTGCGTGTGCCTCTGGGTGTGCCGCCACGGCCGGCTCCACCCGTGAGTGGCGTGCAGAAGGGTTTGCGGTTGCCTCTGGGTGTGCCGCCACGGCCGGCCCACCCGTGGGTGGGCGTGCAGAACTGTTTGCGTGTGCCACTGGGTGTGCCGCCACGACCGGCCCACCCGTGGGTGGGCGTGCAGAAATGTTCTGCGTGTGCCTCTGGGTGTGCCGCCACGGCCGGCCCACCCGTGGGTGGGCGTGCAGAAGGGTTCTGCGTGTGCCTCTGGGTGTGCCGCCACGGCCGGCCCACCCGTGGGTGGGCGTGCAGAAGGACCTGCGTGTTGCCTCTGGGTGTGCCGCCACGGCCGGCCCACCCGTGGTGGAGCGTGCAGAAGCTGTTTGCGTGTGCCTCTGGGTGTGCCGCCACGGCCGGCCCACCCGTGGTGTGGCGTGCAGAACTGTTTGCGTGTGCCACTGGGTGTGCCGCCCGACCGGCCCACCCGTGGGTGGAGCGTGCAGAAGAGGTTTGCGTGTGCCTCTGGGTGTGCCGCCACGGCCGGCCCACCCGTGGAGTGGCGTGCAGAAGAGCTTTGCGGTTGCCACTGGGTGTGCCGCCACGGCCGGCCCACCCGTGGGTAGGCGTGCAGAACTGTTTTGCGTGTGCCTCTGGGTGTGCCGCCCTGGCCGACCCACCCGTGGGTGGGCGTGCAGAAGGGTCTGCGGTTGCCTCTGGGTGTGCCGCCACGGCCGGCCCACCCGTGGGTGGGCGTGCAGAACTGTTTGCGTGTGCCACTGGGTGTGCCGCCACGGCCGGCCCACCCGTGGAGTGGGCGTGCAGAAGGGCTTTGCGTGTTGCCTCTGGGTGTGCCGCCACGGCCGGCCCACCGTGGAGTGGCGTGCAGGACTGTTTGCGTGTGCCACTGGGTGTGCCGCCACGGCCGGCCCACCCGTGGGTGGCGTGCAGAACTGTTTGCGGTGTGCCACTGGAGTGTGCCGCCCGCGGCCGGCCCACCCGTGGAGTGGCGTGCAGAAGGTGCCTGCGTTTGCCTCTGGGTGTGCCGCCACGGCCGGCCCACCGTGGGTGGGCGTGCAGAACTGTTTGCGTGTGCCACTGGGTGTGCCGCCACGGCCGGCCCACCCGTGGGTGGGCGTGCAGAACTGGTTTGCGGTTGCCTCTGGGTGTGCCGCCACGGCCGGCCCACCCGTGGGTGGGCGTGCAGAAGTGTCTTCCGGTGTGCCTACTGGGTGTGCCGCCACGGCCGGCCCACCCGTGGGTGGGCGTGCAGAACGGTTTGCGTGTTGCCTCTGGGTGTGCCGCCACGGCCGGCCCACCCGTGGGTGGGCGTGCAGAAACTGCTGCGTGTGCCTCTGGGTGTGCCGCCACGGCCGGCCCACCCGTGGGTGGGCGTGCAGAAGGGTTTGCGGTGTGCCTCTGGGTGTGCCGCCACGGCCGGCCCACCCGTGGGTGGCGTGCAGAAGCTGCTTTGCGTGTGCCACTGGGTGTGCCGCCACGGCCGGCCCACCCGTGGGTGGGCGATGCAGAACTGTTTGCGTGTGCCACTGGGTGTGCCGCCACGGCACGGCCCACCCGTGGGTGGGCGTGCAGAAGGACCTGCGTTTGCCTCTGGGTGTGCCGCCACGGCCGGCCCACCCGTGGGTGGGCGTGCAGAACTGTTTGCGTGTGCCACTGGATGTGCCGCCACGGCCGGCCCACCGTGGGTGGGCGTGCAGAACTGTTTGCGTGTGCCACTGGGTGTGCCGCCACAGCCGGCCCACCGTGGGTGGGCGTGCAGAACTGTTTACGTGTGCCACTGGGTGTGCCGCCACGGCCCGGCCTACCCGAGGTGGGCGTGCAGAAGGGTTTCGCGGTTGCCTCTGGGTGTGCCGCCACGGCCGGCCCACCCGTGGGTGGGCGTGCAGAAGGGCCTGCGGTTGCCTCTGGGTGTGCCGCCACGGCCGGGCCACCCGTGGGTGGGCGTGCAGAACTGTTTGCGTGTGCCTCTGGGTGTGCCGCTCTGACCCGGCCCACCTGTGGGTGGGCGTGCAGAACCTGTTTGCGTGTGCCACTGGGTGTGCCGCCACGGCCCGGCCCACCCATGGCTGCGCGTGCAGAAGGGTTTGCGGTTGCCTCTGGGTGTGCCGCCACGGCCGGCCCACTCGTGAGTGGGCGTGCAGAAAGGCCTGCGGTTGCCTCTGGGTGTGCCGCCACAGCCGGCACACCCGTGGGTGGGCGTGCAGAACTGTTTGCGTGTGCCACTGGGTGTGCCGCCACGGCCGGCCACCCGTGGGTGAGCGTGCAGAAGGGTTTGCGGTTGCCTCTGGGTGTGCCGCCCGGCCGGCCCACCCGTGGGTGGGCGTGCAGAACTGTTTGCGTGTGCCACTGGGTGTGCCGCCACAACCGGCCCACCGTGGGTGGGCGTGCAGAACTGTTTACGTGTGCCACTGGGTGTGCCGCCACGGCCGGCCTACCCGAGTGGGCGTGCAGAAGGGTTTGCCGGTTGCCTCTGGGTGTGCCTGCCACGGCCGACCCACCCGTGGGTGAGCGTGCAGAAGAACCTGCGGTGTGCCTCTGGGTGTGCCGCCACGGCCGGAGCCACCCGTGGGTGGGCGTGCAGAACTGTTTGCGTGTGCCACTGGGTGTGCCGCTCACGGCCGGCCCACCCGTGGGTGGGCGTGCAGGAACTGTTTGCGTGTGCCACTGGGTGTGCCGCCGCGACCGGCCCACCGTGGGTGAGCGTGCAGAAGGGTTTGCGGTTGCCTCTGGGTGTGCCGCCACGGCCGACCCACCCGTGAGTGGGCGTGCAGAAGAGGCCTGCGGTTGCCTCTGGGTGTGCCGCCACAGCCGACCCACCCGTGGGTGGGCGTGCAGAACTGTTTGCGTGTGCCTCTGGGTGTGCCGCCACGGCAGGCCCACCCGTGGAGTGGGCGTGCAGAAGGGTTTGCGGTTGCCTCTGGGTGTGCCGCCACGGCCGGCCCACCCGTGGAGTGGGCGTGCAGAACTGTTTGCGTGTGCCACTGGGTGTGCCGCCAACCGGCCCACCCGTGGAGTGGGCGTGCAGAACTGTTCGCGTGTGCCACTGGGTGTGCCGCCACGGCCGGCCCACCCGTGGGTGGGCGATGCAGAACTGTTTGCGTGTTGCCACTGGATGTGCCGCCACGGCCGGCCCACCCGTGGGTGGGCGTGCAGAAGAGTTTGCGGTGTGCCTCTGGGTGTGCCGCCACGGCCGACCCACCCGTGGGTGGGCGTGCAGAACGTGTTTGCGTGTGCCACTGGGTGTGCCGCCACGGCCCGGCCCACCCGTGGGTGGCGTGCAGAAGCTGTTTGCGGTGTGCCACTGGGTGTGCCGCCACGGCCGGCCCACCGTGGGTGGGCGTGCAGAAGGGCCTGCGTTGCCTCTGGAGTGTGCCGCCACGGCCGGCCCACCCGTGGGTGGCGTGCAGAACTGTTTGCGGTGTGCCTCTGGGTGTGCCGCCACGGCCGGCCCATTCGTGGGTGGGCGTGCAGAACGGCCTGCGGTTGCCTCTGGGTGTGCCGCCACGGCCGGCCCACCCGTGGGTGGGCGTGCAGAACTGTTTGCGTGTGCCTCTGGGTGTGCCGCTCACGGCCGGCCCATCCGTGGAGTAGGCGTGCAGAAGGGCCTGCGGTTGCCTCTGGGTGTGCCGCCACGGCCGGCCCACCCGTGGGTGGGCGTGCAGAACTGTTTGCGTGTGCCTCTGGGTGTGCCGCCCACGGCCGGCCCACCCGTGGGTGGAGCGTGCAGAACTGTTTGCGTGTGCCACTGGGTGTGCCGCCACGGCCGGCCCACCCGTGGGTGGGCGTGCAGAAAGTGTTTGCGTGTTGCCTCTGGGTGTGCCGCCACGGCCGGCCCACCCGTGGGTGGGCGATGCAGAAGGGCCTGCACGTGTGCCTCTGGGTGTGCCGCCACGGCCGGCCCACCCGTGGGTGGGCGTGCAGAACTGTTTGCGTGTTGCCTCTGGTGTGTGCCGCCACGGCCGGCCCACCCGTGGGTGGGCGTGCAGAACTGTCTGCGTTTGCCTCTGGGTGTGCCGCCACGGCCGGCCCACCCGTGGGTGGGCGTGCAGAACTGTTTGCGTGTGCCACTGGGTGTGCCGCCACGGCCCGGCCCACCGTGGGTGGGCGTGCAGAAGAGTTTGCGTGTTGCCTCTGGGTGTGCCGCCACGGCCGGCCCACCCGTGGGTGGAGCGTGCAGAAGGGTTTGCGGTGTGCCTCTGGGTGTGCCGCCACGGCCGGCCTACCCGTGGGTGGGCGTGCAGAAGGCCTGCGGTTGCCTCTGGGTGTGCCGCCACGGCCGGCCCACCGTGGGTGGGCGTGCAGAACTGTTTGCGTGTGCCTCTGGGTGTGCCGCCACGGCGGCCCACCCGTGGGTGGGCGTGCAGAAGAGCTTGCGTTTGCCTCTGGAGTGTGCCGCCACGGCCGGCCCACCCGTGGGTGGGCGTGCAGAAGGGCCTGCGGTGTGCCTCTGGGTGTGCCGCCACGGCCGGCCCACCCGTGGGTGGGCGTGCAGAACTGTTTGCGTGTGCCACTGGGTGTGCCGCCACGGCCGGCCCACCCGTGGGTGGGCGTGCAGAACTGTTTGCGTGTGCCACTGGGTGTGCCGCCACGGCCGGCCCACCGTGGGTGGGCGTGCAGAAGGGTTTGCGTGTTGCCTCTGGGTGTGCCGCCACGGCCGGCCCACCCGTGGGTGGGCGTGCAAGAAGGGCCTGCGGTTGCCTCTGGGTGTGCCGCCACGGCCGGCCCACCCGTGGGTGGGCGTGCAGAACTGTTTGCGTGTGCCACTGGGTGTGCCGCCACGGCCGGCCCACCCGTGGGTGGGCGTGCAGAGACTGTTTGCGGTGTGCCTCTGGGTGTGCCGCCACGGCCGGCCCACCCGTGGGTGGGCGTGCAGAAGAGTTTGCGGTTGCCTCTGGGTGTGCCGCCACGGCCGGCCCACCGTGGAGTGGCGTGCAGAACTGCTTGCGTGTTGCCTCTGGGTGTGCCGCCACGGCCGGCCCACCCGTGGGTGGGCGTGCAGAACTGTTTGCGTGTGCCACTGGGTGTGCCGCCACGGCCGGCCCACCCGTGGAGTGGGCGTGCAGAACTGTTTGCGGTTGCCTCTGGGTGTGCCGCCACGGCCGGCCCACCCGTGGAGTGGGCGTGCAGAAGGGCCTGCGGTTGCCTCTGGGTGTGCCGCCACGGCCGGCCACCCGTGGGTGGGCGTGCAGAACTGTTTGCGTGTGCCACTGGGTGTGCCGCCCACGGCCGGCCCACCCGTGGGTGGGCGTGCAGAACTGTTTGCGGTGTGCCTCTGGGTGTGCCGCCACGGCCGGCCCACCCGTGGGTGGGCGTGCAGAACTGCTTGCGTGATGCCACTGGGTGTGCCGCCACGGCCGGCTCACCCGTGGCTGAGCGTGCAGAACTGCTTTGCGTGTGCCACTGAGTGTGCCGCCACGGCCGGCCCACCCGTGGGTGGGCGTGCAGAAAAGTTTGCGGTTGCCTCTGGGTGTGCCGCCACGGCCGGCCCACCCGTGGGTGGGCGTGCAGAAGGGCCTGCGGTTGCCTCTGTGCTGTGCCGCCACGGCCGGCCCACCCGTGGGTGGGCGTGCAGAACTGTTTGCGTGTGCCACTGGGTGTGCAGCCACGGCCGGCCCACCCGTGGGTGAGGCGTGCAGAAGGGTTTGCGTTGCCTCTGGGTGTGCCGCCACGGCCGGCCCACCCGTGGAGTGGGCGTGCAGAAGAGCCTGCGTGTTGCCTCTGTGTGTGCCGCCACGGCCGGCCCACCCGTGGGTGGGCGTGCAGAACTGTGTGCTCTGTGCGCTGGTCCGCCGTCTGGGTGTGCCGCTGTGCACGGCCGGCCCACCCGTGGGTGGCGTGCAGAAGGGCCTGCGTTTGCCTCTGGGTGTGCCGCCCGACCCGGCCCACCCGTGGGTGGGCGTGCAGAAATGTTTGCGTGTTGCCACTGGGTGTGCCGCCACGGCCAGCCCACCCGTGGTGTGAGGCGTGCAGAAGTGTTCGCGTGTGCCTCTGGGTGTGCCGCCACGGCCGGCCCACCCGTGGGTGGGCGTGCAGAACTGTTTGCGTGTGCCACTGGGTGTGCCGCCACGGCCGGCCCACCCGTGGGTGGGCGTGCAGAGCTGTCTGCGTGATGCCTCTGGGTGTGCCGCCACGGCCGGCCCACCCGTGGCGTGGGCGTGCAGAACTGCTTCGCGTGTGCCTCTGGGTGTGCCGCCACGGCCGGCCCACCCGTGGGTGGGCGTGCAGAAAGGGTCTGCGTGTGCCTCTGGGTGTGCCGCCACGGCCGACCCACCGTGGGTGGGCGATGCAGAAGTGCCTGCGTGTTGCCTCTGGGTGTGCC
>JAKWBO010001113.1:0-18713 GCA_034336685.1 Luscinia luscinia
AAAAAACTGGAAAAATAACTGGGCAAACTTCCAAAGGAAATGAGACTTTAAATGGCCCAAAATCCCCAAAAAGTGCAAAAATGGCCCAAAATCTCAGGAATCTGTACAAAAACCATCTACAATCTGCCAAAATATCAAGGATCGATGGGATAGCATGAGGAAAAATCCAGGGAAAATCAGCCTACCAAATTGGCACTAAGAAACAAAAAATCCCTCAAAATCCATATGAAAATGGCCAGAAATAGTCCTAAAATCGACACTGAAACAGCCCAAACCGGTCAAAATTCCAAGCATTATTGGGGAAAACATCAGGAAAAAATCCAGCATAAATTGAACCTTAGCAACCCAGGAAATTGCCTAAAAATACCCACTAAGAAAGACAAAAATCCCCAGAAATTGCACAAAGAATGGCCAGAAAAACTCCTAATACACTGGCCCAAAACCCAGGGAGTGACCTGGAATTTCTGAGGAAAAAACTGGAAAAATAAGAGGGCAAACTTCCAAAGGAAATGAGACTTTAAATGGCCCAAAATCCCCCAAAAAATGCAAAAAATGGCCCAAAATCTCCAGGAATCTGTACAAAAACCATCTACAATCTGCCAAATTACGAAGGATGGATGGGATAGCATGAGGAAAAATCCAGGGAAAATCAGCCTACCAAATTGGCACCTAGAAACAAAAAATCCCCTCAAAATCCATATGAAAATGGCCAGAAATAGTCCTAAAATCGACACTGAAACAGTCCAAACAGGTCAAAATTCCAAGCATTATTGGGGAAAACATCAGGAAAAAATCCAGGGAAAATCAGCCTACCAAATTGGCACTAAGAAACAAAAAATCCCCTCAAAATCCATATGAAAATGGCCAGAAATAGTCCTAACATCGACACTGAAACAGTCCAAACAGGTCAAAATTCCAAGCATTATTGGGGAAAACATCAGGAAAAAATCCAGGGAAAATCAGCCTACCAAATTGGCACTAACAAACAAAAAATCCCCTCAAAATCCATATGAAAATGGCCAGAAATAGTCCTAAAATCGACACTGAAACAGTCCAAACAGGTCAAAATTCCAAGCATTATTGGGGAAAACATCCGGAAAAATCCAGGAAAAGCGAACCTTAGCAACCCAGGAAATCGCCTAAAAATACCCACTAAGAAAGACAAAAATCCCCCAGAAATTGCACAAAGAATGGCCAGAAAAACTCCTAATACATAGCCCAAAACCCAGGGAGTGACCTGGAATTTCTGAGGAAAGAACTGGAAAAATATCTGGGCAAACTTCCAAGGAAATGAGACTTTAAATGGCCCAAAATCCCCCAAAAAATGGCCCAAAATCTCCAGGAATCTGTACAAAAACCATCTACAATCTGCCAAAATATCAAGGATTGATGGGATAGCATCCAGAAAAATCCAGGAAAATTAGCCTACCAAATTGGCACTAAGAAACAAAAAATCCCCTCAAAATCCATATGAAAATGGCCAGAAATAGTCCTAAAATCGACACTGAAACAGCCCAAACCGGTCAAAATTCCAAGCATTATTGGGGAAAACATCAGGAAAAAATCCAGCATAAATTGAACCTTAGCAACCCAGGAAAATGCCTAAAAATTCCTACTAAAAAACACAGAAATCCTCCAGAAATTGCACCAAAAATGGCCAGAAAAACTCCGAATATCTGCCCCAAAACCCAGGGAGTGACCTGGACTTTCTAAGGAAAAAACTGGAAAAAGAACTGGGCAAACTTCCAAAGGAAATGAGACTTTAAATGGCCCAGAACCTCCCCAAAATGGTGCAAAAAATGGCCCAAAATCTCCAGGAATCTGTACAAAAACCATCTACAATCTGCCAAAATACCAAGGATCGATGGGATAGCATGAGGAAAAATCCAGGGAAAATCAGCCTACCAAATTGGCACTAAGAAACAAAAATCCCCTCAAAATCCATATGAAAATGGCCAGAAATAGTCCTAAAATCGACACTGAAACAGTCCAAACAGGTCAAAATTCCAAGCATTATTGGGGAAAACATCAGGAAAAATCCAGCATAAATTGAACCTTAGCAACCCAGGAAATTGCCTAAAAACACCCACTAAGAAAGACAAAAATCCCCCAGAAATTGCACAAAGAATGGCCAGAAAAACTCCTAATAACTGGCCCAAAACCCAGGGAGTGACCTGGAATTTCTGAGGAAAAAACTGGAAAAATAACTGGGCAAACTTCCAAAGGAAATGAGACTTTAAATGGCCCAAAATCCCCCCCAAAAAATGCAAAAAATGGACCAAAATCTCCAGGAATCTGTACAAAAACCATCTACAATCTGCCAAATTACGAAGGATCGATGGGATAGCATGAGGAAAAATCCAGGGAAAATCAGCCTACCAAATTGGCACCTAAGAAACAAAAAATCCCCTCAAAATCCATATGAAAATGGCCAGAAATAATCCTAAAATCGACACTGAAACAGCCCAAACCGGTCAAAATTCCAAAGCATTATTGGGGAAAACATCAGGAAAAAATCCAGGGAAAATCAGCCTAACAAACTGGCACTAGAAACAAAAAATCCCCTCAAAATCCATATGAAAATGGCCAGAAATAGTCCTAAAATCGACACTGAAACAGTCCAAACCGGTCAAAATTCCAAGCATTATTGGGGAAAACATCAGGAAAAATCCAGCATAAATTGAACCTTAGCAACCCAGGAAATTGCCTAAAAACACCCACTAAGAAAGACAAAAATCCCCAGAAATTGCACAAAGAATGGCCAGAAAAACTCCTAATACCTGGCCCAAAACCCAGGGAGTGACCTGGAATTTCTGAGGAAAAAACTGGAAAAATAACTGGGCAAACTTCCAAAGGAAATGAGACTTTAAATGGCCCAAAATCCCCCCCAAAAAATGCAAAAAATGGCCCAAAATCTCCAGGAATCTGTACAAAAACCATCTACAATCTGCCAAAATATCAAGGATCGATGGGATAGCATGAGGAAAAATCCAGGGAAAATCAGCCTACCAAATTGGCACTAAGAAACAAAAAATCCCCTCAAAATCCATATGAAAATGGCCAGAAATAGTCCTAAAATCGACACTGAAACAGTCCAAACAGGTCAAAATTCCAAGCATTATTGGGGAAAACATCAGGAAAAATCCAGCATAAATTGAACCTTAGCAACCCAGGAAATTGCCTAAAAATACCCACTAAGAAAGACAAAAATCCCCAGAAATTGCACAAAGAATGGCCAGAAAAACTCTAATACATGGCCCAAAACCCAGGGAGTGACCTGGAATTTCTGAGGAAAGAACTGGAAAAATATCTGGGCAAACTTCCAAAGGAAATGAGACTTTAAATGGCCCAAAATCCCCCAAAATGCAAAAATGGCCCAAAATCTCCAGGAATCTGTACAAAAACCATCTACAATCTGCCAAAATATCAAGGATGGATGGGATAGCATGAGGAAAAATCCAGGGAAAATCAGCCTACCAAATTGGCACTAAGAAACAAAAAATCCCCTCAAAATCCATATGAAAATGGCCAGAAATAGTCCTAAAATCGACACTGAAACAGTCCAAACAGGTCAAAATTCCAAGCATTATTGGGGAAAACATCAGGAAAAAATCCAGGGAAAATCAGCCTACCAAATTGGCACTAAGAAACAAAAAATCCCCTCAAAATCCATATGAAAATGGCCAGAAATAGTCCTAAAATCGACACTGAAACAGCCCAAACCGGTCAAAATTCCAAGCATTATTGGGGAAAACATCAGGAAAAATCCAGCATAAATTGAACCTTAGCAACCCAGGAAATCGCCTAAAAATACCCACTAAGAAAGACAAAAATCCCCCAGAAATTGCACAAAGAATGGCCAGAAAAACTCCTAATACCTGGCCCAAAACCCAGGGAGTGACCAGGAATTTCTGAGGAAAAAAGTGGAAAAATATCTGGGCAAACTTCCAAAGGAAATGAGACTTTAAATGGCCAAAAATCCCCAAAATGCAAAAAATGGCCCAAAATCTCCAGGAATCTGTACAAAAACCATCTACAATCTGCCAAAATATCAAGGATTGATGGGATAGCATGCAGGAAAAATCCAGGGAAAATCAGCCTACCAAATTGGCACTAAGAAACAAAAAATCCCTCAAAATCCATATGAAAATGGCCAGAAATAGTCCTAAAATCGACACTGAAACAGCCCAAACCGGTCAAAATTCCAAGCATTATTGGGGAAAACATCAGGAAAAAATCCAGCATAAATTGAACCTTAGCAGCCCAGGAAATTGCCTAAAAATACCCACTAAGAAAGACAAAAATCCCCAGAAATTGCACAAAGAATGGCCAGAAAAACTCCTAATACCTGGCCCAAAACCCAGGGAGTGACCTGGAATTTCTGAGGAAAAACTGGAAAAATAACTGGGCAAACTTCCAAAGGAAATGAGACTTTAAATGGCTCAAAATCCCCCAAAAATGCAAAAAATGGCCCAAAATCTCCAGGAATCTGTACAAAAACCATCTACAATCTGCCAAATTACGAAGGATGGATGGGATAGCATGAGGAAAAATCCAGGGAAAATCAGCCTACCAAAATTGGCACCTAGAAACAAAAAATCCCCTCAAAATCCATATGAAAATGGCCAGAAATAGTCCTAAAATCGACACTGAAACAGTCCAAAACAGGTCAAAATTCCAAGCATTATTGGGAAAACATCAGGAAAAAATCCAGGGAAAATCAGCCTAACAAATTGGCACTAAGAAACAAAAAATCCCTCAAAAATCCATATGAAAATGGCCAGAAATAGTCCTAAAATCGACACTGAAACAGTCCAAACCGGTCAAAATTCCAAGCATTATTGGGGAAAACATCAGGAAAAATCCAGCATAAAGCGAACCTTAGCAACCCAGGAAATTGCCTAAAAATACCCACTAAGAAAGACAAAAATCCCCAGAAATTGCACAAAGAATGGCCAGAAAAACTCCTAATACATGGCCCAAAACCCAGGGAGTGACCTGGAATTTCTGAGGAAAGAACTGGAAAAATATCTGGGCAAACTTCCAAAGGAAATGAGACTTTAAATGGCCCAAAATCCCCAAAAATGCAAAAAATGGCCCAAAATCTCCAGGAATCTGTACAAAAACCATCTACAATCTGCCAAAATACCAAGGATGGATGGGATAGCATGAGGAAAAATCCAGGGAAAATCAGCCTACCAAAATTGGCACTAAGAAACAAAAAATCCCTCAAAATCCATATGAAAATGGCCAGAAATAGTCCTAAAATCGACACTGAAACAGTCCAAACCGGTCAAAATTCCAAGCATTATTGGGGAAAACATCAGGAAAAAATCCAGCATAAATTGAACCTTAGCAACCCAGGAAATTGCCTAAAAACACCCACTAAGAAAGACAAAAATCCCCAGAAAATTGCACAAAGAATGGCCAGAAAACTCCTAATAACTGGCCCAAAACCCAGGGAGTGACCTGGAATTTCTGAGGAAAAAACTGGAAAAATAACTGGGGCAAACTTCCAAAGGAAATGAGACTTTAAATGGCCCAAAATCCCCCAAAAATGCAAAAAATGGACCAAAATCTCCAGGAATCTGTACAAAAACCATCTACAATCTGCCAAATTACGAAGGATGGATGGGATAGCATGAGGAAAAATCCAGGAAAATCAGCCTACCAAATTGGCACCTAGAAACAAAAAATCCCCTCAAAATCCATATGAAAATGGCCAGAAATAATCCTAAAATCGACACTGAAACAGCCCCAAACCGGTCAAAAATTCCAAGCATTATTGGGGAAAACATCAGGAAAAATCCAGGGAAAATCAGCCTAACAAACTGGCACTAAGAAACAAAAATCCCCTCAAAATCCATATGAAAATGGCCAGAAATAGTCCTAAAATCGACACTGAAACAGTCCAAACCGGTCAAAATTCCAAGCATTATTGGGGAAAACATCAGGAAAAAATCCAGCATAAATTGAACCTTAGCAGCCCAGGAAATTGCCTAAAAACACCCACTAAGAAAGACAAAAATCCCCAGAAATTGCACAAAGAATGGCCAGAAAAACTCCTAATAACTGGCCCAAAACCCAGGAGTGACCTGGAATTTTCTGAGGAAAAACTGGAAAAATAACTGGGCAAACTTCCAAAGGAAAATGAGACTTTAAAATGGCCCAAAATCCCCCAAAATGCAAAAATGGCCCCAAAAATCTCCAGGAATCTGTACAAAAACCATCTACAATCTGCCAAATTACGAAGGATGGATGGGATAGCATGAGGAAAAATCCAGGGAAAATCAGCCTACCAAAATTGGCACCTAGAAACAAAAAATCCCTCAAAATCCATATGAAAATGGCCAGAAATAGTCCTAACATCGACACTGAAACAGTCCAAACAGGTCAAAATTCCAAGCATTATTGGGGAAAACATCAGGAAAAAATCCAGGGAAAATCAGCCTAACAAACTGGCACTAAGAAACAAAAAATCCCTCAAAATCCATATGAAAATGGCCAGAAATAGTCCTAAAATCGACACTGAAACAGTCCAAAACCGGTCAAAATTCCAAGCATTATTGGGGAAAACATCAGGAAAAATCCAGGAAAAGCGAACCTTAGCAGCCCAGGAAATCGCCTAAAAATACCCACTAAGAAAGACAAAAATCCCCAGAAATTGCACAAAGAATGGCCAGAAAACTCCTAATACATAGCCCAAAACCCAGGGAGTGACCTGGAATTTCTGAGGAAAAAACTGGAAAAATATCTGGGCAAACTTCCAAAGGAAATGAGACTTTAAATGGCCCAAAATCCCCCCAAAAAATGGCCCAAAATCTCCAGGAATCTGTACAAAAACCATCTACAATCTGCCAAAATACCAAGGATTGATGGGATAGCATCCAGAAAAATCCAGGGAAAATTAGCCTACCAAATTGGCACTAAGAAACAAAAAATCCCTCAAAATCCATATGAAAAATGGCCAGAAATAGTCCTAAAATCGACACTGAAACAGCCCAAACCGGTCAAAATTCCAAGCATTATTGGGGAAAACATCAGGAAAAAATCCAGCATAAATTGAACCTTAGCAACCCAGGAAAATGCCTAAAAATTCCTACTAAAAAACACAGAAATCCTCAGAAATTGCACCAAAAATGGCCAGAAAACTCCGAATATCTGCCCCAAAACCCAGGGAGTGACCTGGACTTTCTAAGGGAAAAAAGTGGAAAAATAACTGGGCAAACTTCCAAAGGAAATGAGACTTTAAATGGCCCAAAACCCCCCCAAAATGGTGCAAAAAATGGCCCAAAATCTCCAGGAATCTGTACAAAAACCATCTACAATCTGCCAAATTACGAAGGATGGATGGGATAGCATGAGGAAAAATCCAGGGAAAATCAGCCTACCAAATTGGCACTAAGAAACAAAAAATCCCCTCAAAATCCATATGAAAATGGCCAGAAATAGTCCTAAAATCGACACTGAAACAGTCCAAACCGGTCAAAATTCCAAGCATTATTGGGGAAAACATCAGGAAAAATCCAGCATAAATTGAACCTTAGCAACCCAGGAAAATTGCCTAAAAACACCCACTAAGAAAGACAAAAATCCCCAGAAATTGCACAAAGAATGGCCAGAAAACTCCTAATAACTGGCCCAAAACCCAGGGAGTGACCTGGAATTTCTAAGGAAAAAACTGGAAAAATAACTGGGCAAACTTCCAAAGGAAATGAGACTTTAAATGGCCCAAAATCCCCCCAAAAAATGCAAAAAATGGACCAAAATCTCCAGGAATCTGTACAAAAACCATCTACAATCTGCCAAATTACGAAGGATGGATGGGATAGCATGAGGAAAAATCCAGGGAAAATCAGCCTACCAAATTGGCACCTAGAAACAAAAAATCCCCTCAAAATCCATATGAAAATGGCCAGAAATAGTCCTAAAATCGACACTGAAACAGTCCAAACAGGTCAAAATTCCAAGCATTATTGGGAAAACATCAGGAAAAATCCAGGGAAAATCAGCCTAACAAACTGGCACTAAGAAACAAAAAATCCCTCAAAAATCCATATGAAAATGGCCAGAAATAGTCCTAAAATCGACACTGAAACAGTCCAAACCGGTCAAAATTCCAAGCATTATTGGGGAAAACATCAGGAAAAATCCAGCATAAAATTGAACCTTAGCAACCCAGGAAATTGCCTAAAAACACCCACTAAGAAAGACAAAAATCCCCCAGAAATTGCACAAAGAATGGCCAGAAAACTCCTAATACACTAGCCCAAAACCCAGGGAGTGACCTGGAATTTCTGAGGAAAGAACTGGAAAAATAACTGGGCAAACTTCCAAAGGAAATGAGACTTTAAATGGCCCAAAATCCCCAAAAATGCAAAAAATGGCCCAAAATCTCCAGGAATCTGTACAAAAACCATCTACAATCTGCCAAATTACCAAGGATGGATGGGATAGCATGAGGAAAAATCCAGGGAAAATCAGCCTACCAAATTGGCACCTAAGAAACAAAAAATCCCCTCAAAATCCATATGAAAAATGGCCAGAAATAGTCCTAAAATCGACACTGAAACAGTCCAAACAGGTCAAAAATTCCAAGCATTATTGGGGAAAACATCAGGAAAAAATCCAGGGAAAAATCAGCCTACCAAAATTGGCACTAAGAAACAAAAATCCCTCAAAATCCATATGAAAATGGCCAGAAATAGTCCTAAAATCGACACTGAAAACAGTCCAAACCGGTCAAAATTCCAAGCATTATTGGGGAAAACATCAGGAAAAAATCCAGCATAAAATTGAACCTTAGCAACCCAGGAAATTGCCTAAAAATACCCACTAAGAAAGACAGAAATCCTCCAGAAATTGCACAAAGAATGGCCAGAAAAACTCCGAATATCTGCCCCAAAACCCCAGGGAGTGACCTGGACTTTCTAAGGAAAAAGTGGAAAAATAACTGGGGCAAACTTCCAAAGGAAATGAGACTTTAAATGGCCCAGAACCCCAAAAATGCAAAAAATGGCCCCAAAATCTCCAGGAATCTGTACAAAAACCATCTACAATCAGCCAAAACAGCAAGGATTGATGGGAAAACTTCAGGAAAAATCCAGTGAAAATCGGCCTAACAAATTGGCACTAAGAAACAAAAAATCCCCTCAAAATCCATATGAAAATGGCCAGAAATAGTCCTAAAATCGACACTGAAACAGCCCAAACTGGTCAAAATTCCAAGCAGTATTGGGGAAAACATCAGGAAAAATCCAGCATAAATTGAACCTTAGCAACCCAGGAAATTGCCTAAAAACACCCACTAAGAAAGACAAAAATCCCCAGAAATTGCACAAAGAATGGCCAGAAAAATTCCATATACCTGGCCCAAAACCCAGGGAGTGACCAGGAATTTTCTGAGGAAAAACTGGAAAATAACTGGGGCAAACTTCCAAAGGAAATGAGACTTTAAATGGCCCAAAATCCCCCCCAAAAAATGCAAAAAATGGACCAAAATCTCCAGGAATCTGTACAAAAACCATCTACAATCTGCCAAAATATCAAGGATGGATGGGATAGCATGAGGAAAAACCCAGGGAAAATCAGCCTACCAAATTGGCACTAAGAAACAAAAAATCCCCTCAAAATCCATATGAAAATGGCCAGAAATAGTCCTAAAATCGACACTGAAACAGTCCAAACAGGTCAAAATTCCAAGCATTATTGGGGAAAACATCAGGAAAAATCCAGGAAAAGCGAACCTTAGCAACCCAGGAAATCGCCTAAAATACCCACTAAGAAAGACAAAAATCCCCAGAAATTGCACAAAGAATGGCCAGAAAACTCCTAACACATAGCCCAAAACCCAGGGAGTGACCTGGAATTTCTGAGGAAAGAACTGGAAAAATATCTGGGCAAACTTCCAAAGGAAAATGAGACTTTAAATGGCCCAAAACCCCCAAAAATGGCCCAAAATCTCCAGGAATCTGTACAAAAACCATCTGCAATGTGCCAAAATACCAAGGATCGATGGGATAGCATGAGGAAAAATCCAGGGATAATCAGCCTAACAAATTGGCACCTAGAAACAAAAAATCCCCTCAAAATCCATATGAAAATGGCCAGAAATAGTCCTAAAATCGACACTGAAACAGTCCAAACAGGTCAAAATTCCAAGCATTATTGGGGAAAACATCAGGAAAAAATCCAGGGAAATCAGCCTACCAAATTGGCACTAAGAAACAAAAATCCCTCAAAATCCATATGAAAATGGCCAGAAATAGTCCTAAAATCGACACTGAAACAGCCCAAACCGGTCAAAATTCCAAGCATTATTGGGGAAAACATCAGGAAAAAATCCAGCATAAATTGAACCTTAGCAACCCCAGGAAAATTGCCTAAAAACACCCACTAAGAAGGACAAAAATCCCCAGAAATTGCACAAAGAATGGACAGAAAACTCCTAATAACTGGCCCAAAACCCAGGGAGTGACCTGGAATTTCTGAGGAAAAAACTGGAAACATAACTGGGCAAACTTCCAAAGGAAATGAGACTTAAAATGGTCAAACCCCCCCCCCAAAAAAATGCAAAAAATGGCCCAAAATCTCCAGGAATCTGTACAAAAACCATCTACAATCTGCCAAAATTACCAAGGATGGATGGGATAGCATGCAGGAAAAATCCAGGGAAAATCAGCCTACCAAATTGGCACTAAGAAACAAAAATCCCCTCAAAATCCATATGAAAATGGCCAGAAATAGTCCTAAAATCGACACTGAAACAGTCCAAACCGGTCAAAATTCCAAGCATTATTGGGGAAAACATCAGGAAAAATCCAGCATAAAGCGAACCTTAGCAACCCAGGAAATCGCCTAAAAATACCCACTAAGAAAGACAAAAATCCCCCAGAAATTGCACAAAGAATGGCCAGAAAAACTCCTAATACATAGCCCAAAACCCAGGGAGTGACCTGGAATTTCTGAGGAAAGAACTGGAAAAATATCTGGGCAAACTTCCAAAGGAAATGAGACTTTAAATGGCCCAAAATCCCCCCAAAAAATGGCCCAAAATCTCCAGGAATCTGTACAAAAACCATCTACAATCTGCCAAAATATCAAGGATTGATGGGATAGCATCCAGAAAAATCCAGGGAAAATTAGCCTACCAAATTGGCACTAAGAAACAAAAAATCCCTCAAAATCCATATGAAAATGGCCAGAAATAGTCCTAAAATCGACACTGAAACAGCCCAAACCGCTCAAAATTCCAAGCATTATTGGGGAAAACATCAGGAAAAAATCCAGCATAAATTGAACCTTAGCAACCCAGGAAAATGCCTAAAAATTCCTACTAAAAACACAGAAATCCTCCAGAAATTGCACCAAAAATGGCCAGAAAAACTCCGAATATCTGCCCCAAAACCCAGGGAGTGACCTGGACTTTCTAAGGGAAAAAAGTGGAAAAATAAGAGGGCAAACTTCCAAAGGAAATGAGACTTTAAATGGCCCAGAACCCCAAAATGGTGCAAAAAATGGCCCAAAATCTCCAGGAATCTGTACAAAAACCATCTACAATCTGCCAAAATACCAAGGATCGATGGGATAGCATGAGGAAAAATCCAGGGAAAATCAGCCTACCAAATTGGCACTAAGAAACAAAAAATCCCCTCAAAATCCATATGAAAATGGCCAGAAATAGTCCTAAAATCGACACTGAAACAGTCCAAACCGGTCAAAATTCCAAGCATTATTGGGGAAAACATCAGGAAAAATCCAGCATAAATTGAACCTTAGCAACCCAGGAAATTGCCTAAAAACACCCACTAAGAAAGACAAAAATCCCCCAGAAATTGCACAAAGAATGGCCAGAAAAACTCCTAATAACTGGCCCAAAACCCAGGGAGTGACCTGGAATTTCTGAGGAAAAAACTGGAAAAATAACTGGGCAAACTTCCAAAGGAAATGAGACTTTAAATGGCCCAAAATCCCCCCCAAAAAATGCAAAAAATGGACCAAAATCTCCAGGAATCTGTACAAAAACCATCTAAAATCTGCCAAATTACGAAGGATCGATGGGATAGCATGAGGAAAAATCCAGAGAAAATAAGCCTACCAAATTGGCACCTAGAAACAAAAAATCCCCTCAAAATCCATATGAAAATGGCCAGAAATAATCCTAAAATCGACACTGAAACAGCCCAAACCGGTCAAAATTCCAAGCATTATTGGGGAAAACATCAGGAAAAAATCCAGGGAAAATCAGCCTAACAAACTGGCACTAAGAAACAAAAAATCCCCTCAAAATCCATATGAAAATGGCCAGAAATAGTCCTAAAATCGACACTGAAACAGTCCAAACCGGTCAAAATTCCAAGCATTATTGGGGAAAACATCAGGAAAAAATCCAGCATAAATTGAACCTTAGCAACCCAGGAAATTGCCTAAAACCACCCACTAAGAAAGACAAAAATCCCCCAGAAATTGCACAAAGAATGGCCAGAAAAACTCCTAATAACTGGCCCAAAACCCAGGGAGTGACCTGGAATTTCTGAGGAAAAAACTGGAAAAATAACTGGGCAAACTTCCAAAGGAAATGAGACTTTAAATGGCCCAAAATCCCCCCAAAAAATGCAAAAAATGGCCCAAAATCTCCAGGAATCTGTACAAAAACCATCTACAATCTGCCAAATTACCAAGGATGGATGGGATAGCATGAGGAAAAATCCAGGGAAAAATCAGCCTACCAAATTGGCACCTAGAAACAAAAAATCCCTCAAAATCCATATGAAAATGGCCAGAAATAGTCCTAAAATCGACACTGAAACAGTCCAAACCGGTCAAAATTCCAAGCATTATTGGGGAAAACATCAGGAAAAAATCCAGGGAAAATCAGCCTACCAAATTGGCACTAACAAACAAAAAATCCCCTCAAAATCCATATGAAAATGGCCAGAAATAGTCCTAATATCGACACTGAAACAGTCCAAACCGGTCAAAATTCCAAGCATTATTGGGGAAAACATCCGGAAAAATCCAGGAAAAGCGAACCTTAGCAACCCAGGAAATCGCCTAAAAATACCCACTAAGAAAGACAAAAATCCCCCAGAAATTGCACAAAGAATGGCCAGAAAAACTCCTAATACATAGCCCAAAACCCAGGGAGTGACCTGGAATTTCTGAGGAAAGAACTGGAAAAATATCTGGGCAAACTTCCAAAGGAAATGAGACTTTAAATGGCCCAAAATCCCCCAAAAAATGGCCCAAAATCTCCAGGAATCTGTACAAAAACCATCTACAATCTGCCAAAATATCAAGGATTGATGGGATAGCATCCAGAAAATCCAGGGAAAATTAGCCTACCAAATTGGCACTAAGAAACAAAAAATCCCCTCAAAATCCATATGAAAATGGCCAGAAATAGTCCTAAAATCGACACTGAAACAGCCCAAACCGGTCAAAATTCCAAGCATTATTGGGGAAAACATCAGGAAAAAATCCAGCATAAATTGAACCTTAGCAACCCAGGAAAATGCCTAAAATTCCTACTAAAAAACACAGAAAATCCTCCAGAAATTGCACCAAAATGGCCAGAAAACTCCGAATATCTGCCCCAAAACCCAGGGAGTGACCTGGACTTTCTAAGGGAAAAAAGTGGAAAAATAAGAGGGCAAACTTCCAAAGGAAATGAGACTTAAAATGGCCCAGAACCCCAAAATGGTGCAAAAAATGGCCCAAAATCTCCAGGAATCTGTACAAAAACCATCTACAATCAGCCAAAACAGCAAGGATTGATGGGAAAACTTCAGGAAAAATCCAGTGAAAATCGGCCTAACAAATTGGCACTAAGAAACAAAAAATCCCCTCAAAATCCATATGAAAATGGCCAGAAATAGTCCTAAAATCGACACTGAAACAGCCCAAACTGGTCAAAATTCCAAGCAGTATTGGGGAAAACATCAGGAAAAATCCAGCATAAATTGAACCTTAGCAACCCCAGGAAAATTGCCTAAAAACACCCACTAAGAAAGACAAAAATCCCCAGAAATTGCACAAAGAATGGCCAGAAAAATTCCATATACCTGGCCCAAACCCAGGGAGTGACCAGGAATTTCTGAGGAAAAAACTGGAAAATAACTGGGGCAAACTTCCAAAGGAAATGAGACTTTAAATGGCCCAAAATCCCCCAAAAATGCAAAAAATGGACCAAAATCTCCAGGAATCTGTACAAAAACCATCTACAATCTGCCAAAATATCAAGGATCGATGGGATAGCATGAGGAAAAACCCAGGGAAAATCAGCCTACCAAATTGGCACTAAGAAACAAAAAATCCCCTCAAAATCCATATGAAAATGGCCAGAAATAGTCCTAAAATCGACACTGAAACAGTCCAAACAGGTCAAAATTCCAAGCATTATTGGGGAAAACATCAGGAAAAATCCAGGAAAAGCGAACCTTAGCAGCCCAGGAAATCGCCTAAAAATACCCACTAAGAAAGACAAAAATCCCCAGAAATTGCACAAAGAATGGCCAGAAAACTCCTAATACATAGCCCAAAACCCAGGGAGTGACCTGGAATTTCTGAGGAAAGAACTGGAAAAATATCTGGGCAAAACTTCCAAAGGAAATGAGACTTTAAAATGGCCCAAAACCCCCAAAAAATGGCCCAAAATCTCCAGGAATCTGTACAAAAACCATCTGCAATCTGCCAAAATACCAAGGATCGATGGGATAGCATGAGGAAAAATCCAGGGATAATCAGCCTAACAAATTGGCACCTAGAAACAAAAAATCCCCTCAAAATCCATATGAAAATGGCCAGAAATAGTCCTAAAATCGACACTGAAACAGTCCAAACAGGTCAAAATTCCAAGCATTATTGGGGAAAAACATCAGGAAAAAATCCAGGAAAATCAGCCTACCAAATTGGCACTAAGAAACAAAAAATCCCCTCAAAATCCATATGAAAATGGCCAGAAATAGTCCTAAAATCGACACTGAAACAGCCCAAACCGGTCAAAATTCCAAGCATTATTGGGGAAAACATCAGGAAAAAAATCCAGCATAAATTGAACCTTAGCAACCCAGGAAAATTGCCTAAAAACACCCACTAAGAAAGACAAAAATCCCCAGAAATTGCACAAAGAATGGCCAGAAAAACTCCTAATAACTGGCCCAAAACCCAGGGAGTGACCTGGAATTTCTGAGGAAAAAACTGGAAAAATAACTGGGGCAAAACTTCCAAAGGAAATGAGACTTTTAAAATGGCCCAAAATCCCCAAAAATGCAAAAAATGGCCCAAAATCTCCAGGAATCTGTACAAAAACCATCTACAATCTGCCAAATTACCAAGGATGGATGGGATAGCATGAGGAAAAATCCAGGGAAAAATCAGCCTACCAAATTGGCACCTAGAAACAAAAAATCCCTCAAAATCCATATGAAAATGGCCAGAAATAGTCCTAAAATCGACACTGAAACAGTCCAAACAGGTCAAAATTCCAAGCATTATTGGGGAAAACATCAGGAAAAAATCCAGGGAAAATCAGCCTACCAAAATTGGCACTAAGAAACAAAAAATCCCCTCAAAATCCATATGAAAATGGCCAGAAATAGTCCTAAAATCGACACTGAAACAGTCCAAACCGGTCAAAATTCCAAGCATTATTGGGGAAAAACATCCGGAAAAATCCAGGAAAAGCGAACCTTAGCAACCCAGGAAAATCGCCTAAAAATACCCACTAAGAAAGACAAAATCCCCAGAAAATTGCACAAAGAATGGCCAGAAAAACTCCTAATACATAGCCCAAAACCCAGGGAGTGACCTGGAATTTCTGAGGAAAGAACTGGAAAAATATCTGGGCAAAACTTCCAAAGGAAATGAGACTTTAAATGGCCCAAAATCCCCAAAAATGGCCCAAAATCTCCAGGAATCTGTACAAAAACCATCTACAATCTGCCAAAATATCAAGGATTGATGGGATAGCATCCAGAAAAATCCAGGGAAAATTAGCCTACCAAATTGGCACTAAGAAACAAAAAATCCCCTCAAAATCCATATGAAAATGGCCAGAAATAGTCCTAAAATCGACACTGAAACAGCCCAAACCGGTCAAAATTCCAAGCATTATTGGGGAAAACATCAGGAAAAAATCCAGCATAAATTGAACCTTAGCAACCCAGGAAAATGCCTAAAAATTCCTACTAAAAACACAGAAATCCTCCAGAAATTGCACCAAAAATGGCCAGAAAAACTCCGAATATCTGCCCAAAACCCAGGGAGTGACCTGGACTTTCTAAGGAAAAAAGTGGAAAAATAACTGGGCAAACTTCCAAAGGAAATGAGACTTTAAATGGCCCCAGAACCCCAAAATGGTGCAAAAAATGGCCCAAAATCTCCAGGAATCTGTACAAAAACCATCTACAATCTGCCAAAATACCAAGGATCGATGGGATAGCATGAGGAAAAATCCAGGGAAAATCAGCCTACCAAAATTGGCACTAAGAAACAAAAATCCCCTCAAAATCCATATGAAAATGGCCAGAAATAGTCCTAAAATCGACACTGAAACAGCCCAAACCGGTCAAAATTCCAAGCATTATTGGGGAAAACATCAGGAAAAAATCCAGCATAAATTGAACCTTAGCAACCCAGGAAAATTGCCTAAAAACACCCACTAAGAAAGACAAAAATCCCAGAAATTGCACAAAGAATGGCCAGAAAAACTCCTAATACCTGGCCCAAAACCCAGGGAGTGACCTGGAATTTCTGAGGAAAAACTGGAAAAATAACTGGGGCAAACTTCCAAAGGAAATGAGACTTTAAATGGCCCAAAATCCCCCAAAAAATGCAAAAATGGCCCAAAATCTCCAGGAATCTGTACAAAAACCATCTACAATCTGCCAAAATATCAAGGATCGATGGGATAGCATGAGGAAAAATCCAGGGAAAATCAGCCTACCAAAATTGGCACTAAGAAACAAAAAATCCCCTCAAAATCCATATGAAATGGCCAGAAATAGTCCTAAAATCGACACTGAAACAGTCCAAACAGGTCAAAATTCCAAGCATTATTGGGGAAAACATCAGGAAAAATCCAGGATAAAATTGAACCTTAGCAACCCAGGAAATCGCCTAAAAATACCCACTAAGAAAGACAAAAATCCCCAGAAATTGCACAAAGAATGGCCAGAAAAACTCCTAATACATGGCCCAAAACCCAGGGAGTGACCTGGAATTTCTGAGGAAAGAACTGGAAAAATATCTGGGCAAACTTCCAAAGGAAATGAGACTTTAAATGGCCCAAAATCCCCCCAAAAAATGGCCCAAAATCTCCAGGAATCTGTACAAAAACCATCTACAATCTGCCAAAATACCAAGGATCGATGGGATAGCATGAGGAAAAATCCAGGGAAAATCAGCCTACCAAATTGGCACCTAGAAACAAAAAATCCCCTCAAAATCCATATGAAAATGGCCAGAAATAGTCCTAAAATCGACACTGAAACAGTCCAAACAGGTCAAAATTCCAAGCATTATTGGGGAAAACATCAGGAAAAAATCCAGGGAAAATCAGCCTACCAAAATTGGCACTAAGAAACAAAAAATCCCCTCAAAATCCATATGAAAATGGCCAGAAATAGTCCTAAAATCGACACTGAAACAGCCCCAAACCGGTCAAAATTCCAAGCATTATTGGGGAAAACATCAGGAAAAATCCAGCATAAAATTGAACCTTAGCAACCCAGGAAAATTGCCTAAAAATACCCACTAAGAAAGACAAAATCCCCAGAAATTGCACAAAGAATGGCCAGAAAACTCCGAATATCTGGCCCAAAACCCAGGGAGTGACCTGGAATTTCTGAGGAAAAAACTGGAAAAATAACTGGGGCAAACTTCCAAAGGAAATGAGACTTTAAATGGCCCAAAACCCCCAAAAAATGCAAAATGGCCCAAAATCTCCAGGAATCTGTACAAAAACCATCTACAATCTGCCAAAATACCAAGGATCGATGGGGATAGCATGAGGAAAAATCCAGGGAAAATCAGCCTAACAAATTGGCACCTAGAAAACAAAAAATCCCTCAAAATCCATATGAAAATGGCCAGAAATAGTCCTAAAATCGACACTGAAACAGTCCAAACAGGTCAAAATTCCAAAGCATTATTGGGGAAAACATCAGGAAAAAATCCAGGGAAAATCAGCCTACCAAATTGGCACTAAGAAACAAAAAATCCCCTCAAAATCCATATGAAAATGGCCAGAAATAGTCCTAAAATCGACACTGAAACAGCCCAAACCAGTCAAAATTCCAAGCATTATTGGGGAAAACATCCGGAAAAAATCCAGCATAAATTGAACCTTAGCAACCCAGGAAAATGCCTAAAAACACCGACTAAGAAGAGAAAAAATCCCCCAGAAATTGCAAAAAGAATGGCCAGAAAAACTCCTAATATCTGCCCCAAAACCCAGGGAGTGACCTGGACTTTCTAAGGAAAAAACTGGAAAAATAACTGGGCAAACTTCCAAAGGAAATGAGACTTTAAATGGCCCAAAACCCCAAAAAGTGCAAAAATGGCCCAAAATCTCCAGGAATCTGTACAAAAACCATCTACAATCTGCCAAAATACCAAGGATCGATGGGATAGCATCAGGAAAAATCCAGGGAAAATCAGCCTAACAAAATTGGCACTAAGAAACAAAAAATCCCCTCAAAATCCATATGAAA